>CM028342.1:59520091-59616348 GCA_016618105.1 Dendrobium huoshanense | reverse complement strand
CTTTATAGCCTGTAATTTATTGAAAATTCTACAATTTCCCTCCATTAGTCTTGAAATTTATGTTCTATCATAATTCAACACAGTATGACCTACTCTATTGGTGGTTTTATAACGTCAGGTTGTGACATATAGTCCCTCCAAGCACCGAGCACGATTACGATCCTCCAACCACCATCGTCCATTGATTACGGTCCTCCAACCCCATTGCTCACCGACTATAGTCCTCTGACCTATAATCTTTTGACTATTATCAATGTCTATTGGCTTTATCATTTACCATCACTATTAATGTCAATACAAGTCATTACTTAATGCATGCCGACGTCATTACCTTTGACTCCCAATTCCCACATTTGGGTTGATGCTGGATTCCTATGAAAGGGTCTTCCAACTTCAACCACATAATATATTATTTGCATTATATCAATGCCTTCCCCCAGGGAAGAACTTCACTTATAATCATTTGAACTGGATTAGACCCCATTATTTTTCCCTTTTTAGATTTTTCCACATAAAAAATTTGATGTCTCTTATAATTCTTGCACTCCATTCTCCTTATTTGTATGTGTGTCGATCTCAGTACAAAATTCAGACATTAAACTCTCTATTTCTCTACCGTTGCAAATGTACTGGCGCACAACATCCTATGTTTGTATGTGAGGATAAAGGTCAATGGTAAGATTGATCTAAACAATAAAATTATAAGGAAAAATATAATAAACTCTTGTGATTGATTGTATAGCTTGCAAGTTTGGTTGACAGACGTCCAATCGGTAGGAACTATAGGTGAATACAAATTGAAGACTGTATTCTTGATGAGTCTTGGCAAGAATTTCTAGTTTTTTTTTTTTTTGAAGAAAACAAGAATTTCTAGTTGATCGGTGAGAACTCTAGATTTTTTTTTTTTTTTTGGCAAATTTTGGGGCATAAACCAATGCATTAAAACAAAAAGGCAAATTACAAGTAAAGGTGTAAAAGACCTATAGGAAAAAAAATAGTAGCAAAATAAAACTCTAGATTAGTAACTAAGTTCTTTCAGTCGGTGGCCTTCATGAGTGAGCAACTTTATTAGTCTCTTAGATAAATTTAGTAGCAAAATATTGTGTGAGAAAACCCCGTCTCTTGAGAGACTTGACAAGATTCCGTTCTAGATGGAATAAAGCTTTGGGTAACTTCTGGCTGGGTGAACATGGAGAGTTAATTTATGATCAACGGCACATTTAATCAAATTCAACCACTTGATGATTTAATCAAAGTGACCTAAGAGAATATTGGAGCACAATATATAATAAGAAAAAATCATGGATCAATATCAAAATTTTAAATTTATTTTGAGATGAATATAATATAAATAATTTATTTACATTAGCATCTATAAACATCATACATTTATCAACAAATAAACACTTAATTGGATTAGCCATGATAAGCATTCAGTTCATGAAATGCAAAAATTACTAATTTGAATATTGTTCACATACCTTAGAATCCCTCCAGATAGCTCTCCTCCTCCTCTCCCTCGTAGCCATTCTCTCCCCATACACCAACAAAACATCTCCCAGATCCACCATTCCCACCTCCTTCAATCTCCTTCCCACCTCCTGAAACATCTCCACGCCTTCCTCATTAGAAAAGAGATGCAAGAACTTATTGTAATCAAACCTAGGCACCTCGACGGTGCTCCTCATCGTCCTCTCTGCATATTTGCTTGCCTCCAATGTCTTACCTGCCTTCACTAATCCCCCAACAAAAATACTATCAAAGTTCACCAATTCCTCCTTCCCCTTCCTCCCTCTCTTCCCCATATGACCTTGAAGAAGCATGATGTAAGTGTGCATATTTGGCTCTATCTCTCTCCTCAACATCTCTCTAAAAACCTCAGTTGCCTCTGCCTGCCGGCTTTTCATCCTCAGCAATCCCTTCATCAAACCATGGCATAAGCTCAGATCCACCTCTTCTGCTTCTTTGAACATCTTGTAAGCTTCCTTCACTCTTTTTTTGGCCAATAGGCCGTAGATTAAGTACCAATGGTGGCATTATCGAAATTCATTCCTCTCTTGAGCATTTCGGCAAACAACATGTATGCATAAGAAACCCTTCCAATCTTGCTAGTCCATTGGATTACAACGCGGTAAGAACTGGTCCGCAGATCGATGAATATCCTCTCCCTCATCGATTTAAACAGCCTCATTGCCTCCTGCAATTGATTCGATTTAAACATCGTGGTGATGATCTCTTCATACGCATCCCTTCCGGTTCGATTTCTTTCTCCAGCATCAAATTCCAAACCCTAGCCGCCTCCATTAGATCACCTGCCCGGCAGAACCCTATAATAAGAAGCCTGTACGTCTCCCTGTTTCCAATAATCGAATCCCGGTGCTTAGCTACTACGTAACGGGCAATATCAACGTGCTTCCTCAAGCAGAGCTCATCTACGACGGAGTTGAGGGCGACAACGGTGGAAAATTGCGGATGGAGGCGGAAGAGGGAACGCATTTGGAGATCTCGCGAGCATCGGCGAGCGCTCGTGCGGCAATGCGGAGGGATGCAAGAGATAGGAGGCAACGATCGGTCATGAGAAGGAGGTGGTTCCATAAGAGATCGATGTTGCGGGATTTACCGAAGACGTCGAGGAGTTTGGAGGCGGCGGTGGGGGAGAGAGAGAAGGAGGGGTAGAGGGAGAGGAGGAAGAGGTGGAAGCGGTGAGGTGGGCGCCATGAGAGTGGGAATCGGGTGCATATGTCGAGGAGGAGGTAGTCGAGGGAGGAGGGGCAGGATGGAAGGGGAAGGCGCAGGAGGTGGGAGTGGAGTTTTGGGGTCTGGGGAGAGTTGATGCTGGTAGAGGATGGTGCAGAGGCGGAGAAGAAGGGAAGGGTCGATGTGGAAAGTGGCCGGCGCCAGTGATGGCCGAAGGTGGCGGATGAGGAGCGCCGTTGTTGCGGCGGTAGGCGGGGCTGCAAGAGAGGAGTGTAATATTAAAGTTTTGACTTTATATATATATATCTATATATATATATATATATATATATATATATATAATATATATATATAATATATATATATATAATATGATAAAGTGGTATGTATGTAAATTCCTTTAAATTTTATGATGGTTAAATCTTAAAAATTATGCAGCTCTTTTTTGTTTTGTACTTTCGATTAAGATGTCTTAAATTTAAGTCTAACATATGTATTGTGTGAGTGAAGTATTGCCCCAAATATTTAAAAAAAAAAATCTTAAAAATTATTTGATAATATATGCAATATTTAATTAAATTTAAATAAATTATTTGACAATTTATTCTAAAATATAAAATTTTAAATAATTGAAAATTCTTATTATATTTGGTTTATTTATGCAAAATTGAAGAATTCAAATATAAGATTGCTTGCCTAAATATTAATTTAATTCAATTGTATTGCAACAAATATCATATTTAAGCCCATATAAAACTTAAGGGAAGATTCTATGAGAGGGTGGTGAGACTTGCATTATTATATGGGACAGAATGTTGGTCATTAAAAAAGAAACATAAAGTTAAGTGTAGTGTTGTAAGATGATGATGGGCAGATGGATGAGTAGCTTTACACTTAGAGAAAATATGTGAAATGAGTATGTACATGAACAAGATTGAGTAGCTCCAGTAGCAGATCATATTAGAGAGTGCTTCATTAGATGATTTGGTCACAAAAAATTTTAGCCTTCCAATAATCTAGGTAGGAGAGTAAAAGAATTATATTTGGTATATATTAAGAAAGGTAGAAGTGTTGCACCCCAACCCGATCATGATATATCCCATTGTTTAGCTGTGATAGACAATTCTCAAGAATTTGTTTTGGAATGTTCATAGTCTCTTCCAATGTTCATTTAAATAAAATTATAGACAACTAAACTACTAAAAGATATCATATATCAATTCATATCACATATTTCAGTCTCATATAGAATCTCAAAAGATTCTGACCCCATATATCTCTCTTATGTGCTTATAGCACTAGATATGCATGTAGGTACCAAAACATGATTTATAGTCATCATAGCATGCCTTATAAGTATCATAATAAATTCTGACACAAATAAAATCTCTAAGGATTCTGACCCCTTATAACTCACATGATTTCAAACATATAAACATATGCTTCATCACATAAGCATATATTTCATCACATTGTAATAGTTAAAGCAAAACTAAATACATGTCAGAATTGTACAATACTGTATATGGCTAACAAATGAATTTCCTACTAAGATAATATTCACATTGTCAAAACATAACCAAATTACATATGAATGTGTGAAACACTATTTTAAGATATTTATTGAACTACAATGTTATTTTCAGTGTTCATATTAATTTCTGTTCGATTAAAATAGTACAAATTTCACCATATTCGATATAAAATTTCAAAAAAAATATTCATGATCATGTTCACTATAATATATAAAAAATTACATTTTGAAAGCTTTACCGCTGTAAAGTTATACGTTTTTTCACTAACATAATTATAATTTTAATCAAAAAATTCAGTAAAATTTTATATTTTTGAAACTTAGATAGAATAATATGACCTTCCTAAATCCAGACAACTTTCTTAATAGGGTTGACGACTGAAAAAGGCCCTAAGCAGCGCAAAATGTGATTTTATCTATCCAACCTCTCTCTTTCTCTCCCCTACACGTCCACTGCTTGAAGGAAAATGATTGAATTAAATGGAAAATATAAATATTAAATAAGTTCATAATGGCCTAGCTCTGCGGTGCTCAAAAATCTTCAACAAACTAAGAGCTGGCACCACAATATCATTTTTTGATGCCTTGGCTAAGTGCAGCGCTGCTGCGCTCAAACACCCAGTGGAGCTATGCTCCAAAAGTGACATTCTCGGATTTTGTCAAAATTCACATGCAATACTTAGAGCACATTCGGAGCACACCCAATCAATATCATGCATTAAACACTTCCAAAGATATGCATATAGTTGAAAATTCAAAAGTTCATATAATCTTACCTTTTTCCAATCGGGTTGGAACTAAATGCCGAGGCTATAAGTGTCACAAGAAATATACTTAAAATGATTTGGTTAGAAAGTTTTAGAAATAATATTTTTATTAGATTTAAATGAGAAATTAACTCTTAATATGTCCATAATAGAGAAAAAAGATTCATGAATTTAAATAAAACTGATGGTTAATAAAAATCAATTCAAGCATTTATTGTCAACCTCCTCATTGAAAGATGTGATTATACTTTTTTATGTGTATAACTACCCATTTGCCCTCTTCAAGTAGGTTAGCCCCATCTTCTCTCTCCATTTAATTTTATTTCTATTTCATGCATTATAAAATAGCTATAAATATTATATGTGCTTACAAAAAATAGCGTTTAATCCAATAAGTGGAGAATTGGTGGTCGACCCTCACATGAAGAGGTTTGGTGATCTCTATAAACTTTCTATTTTGGTGAGTAGAAATTATATCATATTTATATTTATATTTTTTTGCTATGAACTTATTCTATAGTCATCCCCTGAGTACCATTCCATATCCATCTCTGCATTTTACCCACAAAGTTCCATCCAAAATCCCTCCCAAATTTGTCATCTATAACTATACTAAATCTAACTTATTTAGATTATAGCCTTTATTTGACCCATCAAAACCCTTTATAAACTTATTGAAATAAAAAATACGATAAAGGTTCCTTACATAAAGATGAGAAAACCTCCTAACTTGACCGGAGTAACAAAATCGCTCCGCAACCTCCAAATCTAATTATTAATTTTCTCTCTCCTCACTTTTTATTTCATTTTTCTCTAACCCAGCCTCTGTTGCTTGAAGAAGAATCAAAGGATTTAATCATTTAATATTAAACTAATGTCTTAAGATATTTTGAATAATATAATAAATTAAAATTTCAATATAAAATTCATAAAAATCATTTTGGGTCTTAAAAAATTATTAAAATGTAAAATAAATTATTTCATTTAGAAAATATTGGTGAAATCAATTTACAAAATATATAACTAACGGTTTAAAATCTCCACTTGTACTATAGGTGCTAATTTTTTAAGAATTATCATCAGTGCCCAAAAATTATATATATATAAAAAATCATATAATTAAATTACTATAATATCAATGCTATGATTAAGGTGATTTATATTTTGGACTCTTTTTTTTTTTTGTGTATTGATGGCCATTATATTTTGGACTTATAATGACTCCTTCAAAAATTTATTTATTTGGGTCAAAATACGAGATGTTACAGGATAAATGTTAGAAATCAAGTTGCATCAGTTAGGAGAATGTTTAGTAGAGGTCTAATAATGGTTGGAGATCTGGCAATCTTTAAAAAAATAACATAAATCCAATGATGGTCGATAGTTAGGAAGAAATTCGACAGTAGCTAATGAACAATCTGAAATCTTGCAACGATCAGCGGTCGAGAAGAGATCCGCCAACAGCCAATGAAAGGCAAAAGTTTGGCAACAATCGGGGGTTGGCAAGAAATTTGATGGTGGCCAACGAAGAAGCAGAAGTCTGACGACGGCCTGTGGCAAGAGGCTATCAAATTTTCATCTTTCTTCCTTCTTCCTTCTTCATTCTCTCATGTGAATAATGAGGGTTTATTTATAATTTTTTGGGAGTGACATGCTTGTAAATATGGAGAAGATCAAGGAATATTGGGAGTGTTCCATTGGATGGCTGATAACAATTCCCTTGATCATAGATCATTATCAAGCATTTATGTGCCTTAATGATGATAAAATTAATCGATCTTAAGCTCGTTGGATTCGTCTCATCAAGTCGCTCAATTTGACTATAATCATGCCATATTGGATGATCATTTGGTCATCCATTAATGTATTAAACCTTCTAAGTATGCTTCAGACACTTGATTTTGGCCCATTTGGGCCTGGATTGGATCGATTTTTGGGTCTTTGGGTTTATATCATCAAGATGTTGAATTTGAATGTAAGCTTGCAGAAATTGGAGTTTAGATGGTTCCATTTTTTTAATTTTTGAAATTTAATCTCATATTTGCATTGATATTCATGCTCGAGTAAGATGAAATTTTAGTGACATATCAATTCTTTCCATTTGATTATGAGGTACCCATCAACCTTACAATGCCAAAATGGTAAAACTTCAAGGAAAAATCCCTTTGTGGCGCTCTACCACCAACTCCGATTCTTAATAACAACTCCAGAATTTTGTGTTGAACTTCTTGGTTTATGATCTATCCTCCTCAAATGAGTATGATGAAACAAACATACAAATGAACTCTTAAACACATATACAATTCCATTGGGCTCTTCTAACTTCCTCTGAATAATACATTATATGCATTGAATGTTTACTACTGTATATCAGGATCGGACATTTTCCTCTTAAAAATAGCATCATTTGTAATCGATGATAAACACTAGTAGAATCATTTCAAATAGACTAGGACCCATATCTGCATGTAATTTTGCTAGGTGGGTACTTTGAGTCTCACTGTTGAGCCTAAGTTGGGGCATTATTTTTAGATTATTATTATTTTTTAAATATATAAATCACAAATTTAATTTATATATAACATATATAAGAAAAATTAATAATTGCAATTTATGCAGAGTACAACTTTAATTAACATGTGAAAAAATATCCCATAGGCATCATTCCTTTAGTTAATTTATAGACAAATTCACTCAAGTTTTTAGAAGTATTTGATTCATTGTTTTGAACTTCAAAGTCAAATTTATAGATTATAGTAATATTTATATGTTTTGCTATAACTCAAACATTGTAAAGTCAATATAAGTTGTTTGAACTATAAGGAGTTTTATTTTTATCTACTCTCACTTTAGTTTTTCATTACTTTATTATCAATATAGGAAAAATAGTAATACTCTAACCTATAATCATATATTTAAATCTTCTTTTACTATTATTACAAGCAAAAAATGGCAAAATGTAGGTGTATTTCTTGCTTATAGAATGGAACTCACTTCTCACTTATTTGTTGGTGAGTTCAATGAGTGAGGGCAAGTGAGGGCTCAATTTGATCTACTTTCAATCAAAAACATTTTTTAGCTCATTTTTTGCTAAGATGACCTAATATAAATAAGTGTAAGATAATTTTACTTGAGAAATGTATGATTGAGCCACCAAAAAAATGCCCCCAATTTTTTTTTTTTTAGTGTAACAAATAAAAACTAACAAACTTCTAATTTGATATAATTCTCATACATACTCATATTGATCTTAAGCTTTTTTCTAATCTCTCTCACCTCTCTATTTATTTCTTTGTGTTTTAATGCAATGAGATTTTTTGAGATATGACTAAGGGCATCTCCAACTGAAAAACCCACTTTCCACTCTAAACTATAGTAAAACTTCAAAATGGTGTAATTCATCTCCAATCAAACTCTATTTTTCTCATCTTTCATGCGCTTCCTGCAAAGGTAAATCATCTCTCTCTTTTTGCACGCTTTTCTTTTCTTCGCGTTCTTCTTATGCAAATTCGCAAATCAATTTTTTGGTGTGGGTGAACAGTGCGACGTCAATATTGGCGTCGCATTGTTCACCTACAGAATTTTGACGTGAGATTTAAAGTTCGATTGCAGCGAATGGTGGATGATTTACGGTGGCATATAGTTCGGTTGAAGATGGTCTAAGATAGCATAGTATTTATGTCTTTATATAGATTTTTATTGAGTAAACTTGTGCATACAAATTAAGATAAACTAACATCAAGTCATAGTTGATCATAAATTATTTTTTAGTAGAAAATTTGAGTCAAAATATCATAAATAAAAATTGATTATGTAACTTTAAAAACCCTTAATTGGTTTAGATAAGACTGCACTTCCTCAAATCAAATTAATCCACTTCCTCAACGCTGAGGGCTCAAATCTCTACATAAAAAGCTATTTTTTTTTTTGTTTTTATTAAAAAAAAAAGTCAACAGAACTCTTCAACACGATTCCGCAACTTCCTCGCCACCGCCGGCATCTCCCCTATACCTCTCCACAGCCGCCGTCACAAGAACCGCCGTCTCCTGCAGCGCGTTCAAATAAGCGGTTACGTCCACCGGCTCTGCCACGACCATTGCGCAGAGTGCCGCCGGCCGTCCAATAGCGGTGGCAGATCTTGCAGAAGTGTCGAGGCTGGTTGACGCTGTAGTTATTGAAATAACAGAACCTCGTCTCCCGGCTCTTACACCGAGGGCACGGCAACACCGCCGCTGCCGTCACCGTCGCTGCCGATCTTTTCTTGGAAGGATTTTTGTGGGCCACAATAAAAGTACCGAAGAGCTTAATAAAGCCTGGTGCTTTGTCGCCGCCACCCATGTCGACGTCGGCCATGGCCGCCTGAGTAACAGAGAAGATGAAACTGTTGTGTTAATGGTTGGTTGTTATAAAAAGAGTTCACGTATGAGAGGAATATATAAGAGGGTTCTGAAGATTTGGTCCTCTCCATTTAGCATAACAGAAGTAGTCATTGTGACAAAAATCAAAACAATACTTTTTTAAAAAATATATTAATGAGTCATAAGTCAATATTTGAGAAATTGGTAGATTAGTATTATATAATTTTATAATATATATTTAGTAGATTTAATTTATGAATACAAACTATTTATTTATTTATATATTGGATATCTAAATATTTATATTTATTTATAATCACATCAATATATATATATATAAGAATATTTTAATGTGATTTAAATATTCAACAAATGCTATATAAATAAATATAAAAATTAAATGCTAATATAAATATCACATCATTATTGAGCAGTAATTATTATAATTGATAAAAAAATTTGAAAGCTACTAAACATAAAGTTTTACCTAATTAAATTTATGCTTACCAACTCTTTTTTTAATTATTAAATAGTAATATTTTAATTTTCTTAGCTGTGCAATTTATTGCCTTTGCCGGCTGGTAATAATCGACTTTATTATATATATATATATATATATATATATATATATATATATATATATAAAAACGAAAAAATGAGAATATTCAGCTTAAAATATAATGCAATAAAAAAATCAGATTGAAAGTCATTTTTCTGTCTTTTTTTTTTTAAATAAAAAATTAAAAATAATCATAGATAACAATAATTCTATAATAAAAATAATATATATTTAGAAAGAACTATCTTACAATACAGAAATTACTCATACAAATTTCGAAGGGCAGAGTTGTTATTTATTAGAACAGCCAAGTAAATGAGCCAAATTGCCGGCTGCAAGCAGACGCAACTGTTACAACAAACGATCTCTTTCTTATCTCATAGCATGTAAATTATTTAAGTTGTTAGCTTAGGTTAAATCTAGAAGTCAACTCTATGTTGCAAAGGCAAAAGAAATAACATGATATGGGAAATATGGATTCATTGTTGAGACAAAGAATAAAAGATTTATATGGTCATTATACATGCAAATGTCTCAAAAGTTTGATGACATTGGTTACAAAGTAACTCGCCGATACTGACATGCTAGGATCACCGTGAATAAGTCTTATGGTTCATTCGGGTTATACTCTCTTGAGCTTGGGTGTACTTGTTCATGCGTAGAAGCTACTCGCTAGCATTCATTTTAGCAAGTCGATGACTTCCTCGAGTCAAGTCAATTGTTGAATAAAATCACATAGAGAACACAAATAAGGAAAATAAAATGAAGCTGAAAAGAAAGATCGTTAGGATTTAACGTGAAAAATGTAAAATCGAAAAATAACCATAAAGCCACACCACACCAAGAAGTTGACTAAGAACATTGAGAGGAATTGTGCAGGTCTTCTCTCTCTCTTATTTTCCCCTTATCTCTCTTCACTTCATTTTTTGTTCTCTACGTAAAATAAACCAAGAGATGCAACCCTTCAAGTTAAGCATAAAAAATTGAGAAAGAAAATTGCCCATACCCACTCACAGCACAAAGACACTGGTGTTGAGAGCCGTCGTGCTATATTCTCTGTCTCCAACCAAAGTTTCAACGTTGCGATGCTCTATTATTTATCTCCAACCAACCTGAGTGTACAACATTGCAGCGCTAGAGTATACAACACCACAAGAAAAAATCAAGGACAAAACCATCTAACACAAGCATGGGAGCCCATGGTACACAATTTTTTTATACTCAAACCAATACAATGAAATTCCAGATATTATCACTCTAAATTATTTGTTTCTCTTTCTAATCTTTTTTTTTCCTCATCTTGAGCATGCTAGTTAGGTCATGAAATTACCCATCAACAATTTTTTTTATCTTATAGTAATGTTGAGATTTCTTAAAGGATTCATGTCATTATTGTTCGACAAATTTTACGCTGGCTGTCGACTACCTAACACAACCCTCCACTTTTCTCATCCAAGACTTGGGACCTGGCAACGACAGTGTTATAGACATTAGCTTTTAGTGATTTATATAATATATTAGATACTAAGGAGGGAGAAAGATATATGTATAAGTTAGCCAAACAAAGAGATAGGAGTAGTAAGGATTTAGTTCAAGTGTATTAAGGATGAAGATCAAAAAATACTTTTCGTAGAAGATGATATTCAACAAATGTGGATGAGATATTTTGCTAAATATTTTAATAAAGATTGTGAAAATAAGATTGACTATAGTGACCTTAGCACCCTAAATGAAAATAAAGATTTTTATTTTTATCGACGTATTAGTAAAATTGAAGTTAGAGAGGCTTTAAAGAAAATGAAGGGTGGAAAAGCTGTTGGAACTGATGATATTCCAATAAATGTGTGGAAATGCTTAGGAGATGAAGGAATTTCTTGGTTTATTAAACTTTTTAATACTATTTTGATGACTAAAAAGATGCCATATGAGTAGAGAATGAGTGTGTTAATTCTTATTTTTAAGAATAAAGGTGATGCACAAGATTGTATGAATTATAGAGGTATTAAGTTAATGTGTCATACTTTAAAACTATGGGAGCGAGTTATGGAGCATAGGTTGCGGCGTGATACTAATGCTTCTCAAAATCAATTTGGATTCATGCCGGGTAGGTCGATTATGGAAGCCATACATTTATTAAGAGGTTTGATGGAGAAATATAGAGAAAATAAGGAGGATCTACGTATGATATTTATTGATTTAGAAAAAGCATATGATAAAGTTCCAAGAGAAGTGCTATGGAGTGTTCTTGAAAAGAGGAGTCAATAATGCTTATATTCAAATCATTAAAGATATGTATGCATAAGCTATTACTTGTGTTCAAACACAAGGTGGATTGACCAAGTATTTCCCTATTTCGGTTGGGTTACATCAAGGATCAGCCTTAAGCCCATATCTTCTTGCTTTAATCATGGATGTTCTCACTAGACATTTGCAAGAGGATGTACCTTGGTGTGTGCTTTTTGCTTATGATATTCTTCTTGTTGATAAGACTAGAGAGGGAGTTGAAGGTAAACTTAAATTATGGATGTCAACCTTAGAGTCTAAAGGTTTTCTTTTGAGTAGATCTAAAACGGAATATATGGAGTGTAATTTTAGTAGTAATAGACCTAGTGAGGGGATTATGACTTTGGGCGATCAAGTCAATAATAAGAGTACACGTTTTAGATATCTTGGATCTATTGTTCAGAGTGATTGTGAAATAGATGGGGATATTATCAGCAGAATTCAAGTTGGATGGTTGAAGTGGAGAAATACATCGGGCTTGTTATGTGATAGAAATGTACCCCTCCAACTTAAGGGTAAATTCTATAAGATGGTAGTGAGGCCTGCAATACTTTATGGTGCCGAATGATGGCCATTAAAAGAGAAGCATAATATTAAGTTTAGAGTGGCAGAGATGATGATGCTGAAGTGGATGAGTGGCTTTACCCTTAGAGATAGGATACGAAATGAGCATATATGTGAAAAGGTTGGAGTAGCTCTAGTAGAAGATAAGATTAGAGAGAGTCGCCTTAGATGGTTTGGTCACATAAAACGGTGGCCTTCCGATGACCCGGTTAGGAGAGTAGAGGTATTAGATTTGACTTATGTTAAGAAAGGTAGGGGTAGACCTAAAAAGACTTGGTTAGAAAATATTAGGAATGACCTTTCTTTATTAGATTTAAATGAGAATTTGACTTTTAATAGGACACAATGGAGAAAAAAGGATTCATGTAGCCGATCCCACGTAGTGGGATAAAGGCTTGATAATGTTGTTGTTTTTGTTGTATAGTAATATTGAGATTGTTTATATTTAGTGTGAAGAGATATTGATAATTCTACTATTAAATATGGATTCTATACAAAATGAAATAATAATAATAATAGTGTAAAGAAAGGAACAAATATATGTGGGGGAACACGAAAAAAAGAAGAAGAAATAAGTAGTTTGATCATCGATGCATGAGCTATTAATTTTAGCTAATATGCTTCATTTTAACTCCTTAAAGCAACTCCATACACCTACTGTTAGATAATTATCCAATTTTAAATTAGGTTGCTTTGCAAGTCATCACACTATATGTAAATGCCTATAAATAAGTTTATAGGTGTTGTAATTCGAAGTGCTCTAAGATGAATGAACAAGGCCCGCTCGTAGTGCAACGACACAAGTGTTTGGAGCATAAGCCCCCCCCCCCCCCCCCCCCCCCCCCCCCCCCCCCCCCGACAAAGTTAAACATGAAAAATGAGAAAGAAAACTACGTAGACCCGCTTGCAACGCAACGACACTAGTGTTTGAAGTGCCACAATGTGAACCTCCCTCTCTTCAATACATGTGTGGGACTTTAAAGGAAGAAATAAATAAAAGGGATGTTTTAAGCAAACATCTAGACATGTGCAATATACTTATTTATTACAAAATCTGTTAATCTAATAATTAAAGTATTCATTTTTTTTTAACCCAAGAAGGGTCCTATGCATTGATTAAATTTAAAAAAGTACAATGTCCTTAAAGGGACCTTGAGCTCCCTAATGCTCAAAAGAGCTGCAATAAAAAGTAAAAAAAATATCCTATGAGCTCAAATTCCCTACTACCAGATACAAAATCACATAAGGATATTCTAGGTTGCAAGAAACCCTCACCCAAAAATGATAAAAGAAATAAGGATACTCTTTAAGCTCAATCTCTTCCCTTCCCGCAAAATTTCAGGAACAAGCAACATTGCTCCAAAAGGTTCTTGCAAAAAGCTTGAAATAAAATAGAATAAAGGAAACCTAACATCAAACCTGTCATAGATGTTATCCCTTGCATAAGTAAGAGATATGATACCCAATTTTTTCCATTTAAAAAAAATTATGAACATTAAGGGAAAATAAAATATAGTTGTCAAAACAGTCCACTCGAGAAGATAAGTGGCAAGGAGAAATATTCCAACCCTTAAAACCGAGGTGCACAATAGTATTCCAACAAAAATTAAGATCATTTAAGCAGCCATTAGCAACAGAACAAAACAAAAGTAAGGAATGAGAATACTAACTTAAGTCACCCCAAACTAAACAGGAAGAATCGTAAAAAATCATATAATTATCATAAGAATGAGCATAATAAAAACCCTCATGAAATTATAAAGAGATGTATATTGTCAAAAAGATACCCACTCAAAAGATTATAATTCGAGGGGCAAAACCTACAATAACATCCAACAATCCAAACATAGTAAAAAGTCAACACACCTCCATACCCTCATGAATATTGTCAAAAATCTGTTCAAACATCCAATCATAAAATGGTCCCAGAAATAAAATTGGAAACACGGAAGAGACATCATCCAACCAGTCCCAATTACGAATGACCAAAAAACACCACCTGAACAATACAATACATCCCATAAAAAGGCACAGAACCGAAAAAACAAAAAAAAAACAAGTTATCTAAAATAGGGGCAATGAAACCAAAATTAGAAGTGATGGAATTTAAGTTCCACAAAATAAGCAACCCACAGGAAAACCCATAAACCAAAGAAAAAATTGTTCAATTCTTATCATCCAAATAAATAGAAGCCACCACTCTAATCAGATAGCATAAGAAAGACTAGAGACAAGCCCAATTAACCTATAACATAAGGCAAACCCAATTTATCCAAACCAATGAGGACTTTAATAGAGGTTGGCAATTCAACATAAGTAAAGTCGTTAGGACTTTGCAAATTGGAATCCAGATTCGCAAACCAATCAGCATAGTTACCTTCCCTGTGAATATGAGTAATCTTCACATGAAAAGAAAGAAGCATATGTTTAATATCCCTAATTAAATAGAATAAGTTAGGATTGCAGACTTTATCATACCTATCTTTGAGGCAAAAAATCATATGAATAGCGTCCATTTCAATCCAAATGTTACTAATACCAAGGGATAAACATAATTTCAAACCATAAGAGATTGCAGATAGCTAAGAAAATATAACAAAACATTTAGTAAGAGGAGTGGCATAAGCTAGCAATGACAAAGTTACCATTAGAGTCTCTAATAATACCACCACACCACAAGAATTCTGCTTCAGTGACCCATCACAATTTAGCATGTATATATTAATAGGAGGTTTTAACCAATACACCAAAATAAGAACTTTACTGTGGTCATTAACAAGTAAAACAATATCAAAATCTATAGCAACAAAAGAAAAACCTTTAAAATCTTAAAAGTTAAAAGATGAACATTAAATGATCTAGTAACTTTATCTTTATTGCTCTGAATAATCTGATCAACCTTCATAGGTAAACCATTAAAAAAAGAATTATTCCTAACAAGCCAAAGGTACCATAAAATAAGAGAAGAAATGAAATAAATATGACCTCTAGACTTAGAAAACCATTTATTAACCATCACCCTAATAGACATGTTAACATTGAAATAATTAACTTTAAAGATATCCTCAAAATATAACCAAATTTTAGTGGTAATGGGACCCGAAAGTAAGTTTTTGGCATGGTAGCAACATTTACACTTAGAAGTCATACTAAAGTCTCTTTTAACTAAATTGTCATCCATTGGCACATAGTTATTCAAAAGATGCCAAACAAAAATAGCAATAGAAGATGGGATACTTTTATGCCATGTCATGGAAGAAATATTATTGGAAATGTGCTTAACTCTAAAAACATGCCAAACATCCTTGAGGCTAAAATCAATATTGTTCGCCATATTATATAATAAAATATCCTCATACGCTATATTAAGAGGAATTTGTAAAATCTTATAAATAATCATTTCAAAAATAACCTAAGATAATTTTTTATAATCCCATATCCTGGATCAAGTGATTTGGGTTTCCAGCGAGCCACTGCTACATCTATTTCATTAGGAATTGATGATCTTTTCACAATACCTTCTAAGGGATGGTTAGTTCAAGACACTGAACAACAAAGTTTTCTTTTAGAGAAAAACCATCATTATGGGAATGTACATGTGGTAGAAAAATTACGTCAATCCTAAACCCTAAACCCTAAACCCTAAACAGTTATTAGAGATAAAGGAATTAACTTTGATAACCGAAGTAGAGACGATATTACACATATGGTCCACAGAAGTTGGATCCATCCTTTTATCTTGCCAAAAAAATAAATTAGCATTACGAAGACCCCATAAAATATAAGGCTCTGCCTGCCATTTGATATCACACAGTCTCTTCCAAACTCTGGAGTTACTCTGCTTATAATTACCCATGGTAGGATGAATATCAGAACAATATTTATACATCTTGAAATTTGACCAAAGACTCTTGTTATCATGAAAATTGAACCAAAGCTTGAAAGAAAAAGCATGGGCTAAGTTCCTCATACTTTTGAACCCTAAAGTACCTTCCTCAAGAACACAACAACATTTATACCAAGAAGAACATATAATTTTAAAATTTGTACTTTTACCTTTCCAAAAGAACCTATTAAAGATTTTTTCCAACCTTTTACGCACATCCACAGTTGGATTAATAGTTTGAAATATATATATATATATATATATATATATATATATATATATATATATATATATATATATATATATATATATATATATATATATATATATATATAACAAAGAACACTCTTAATTAAAACTAATCTCCCACCAAACCTAAGAAAGTTAAAATTCCAAGAATTAAGTTTATTATGAACCGAAGAAATGAGATCATAAAAAAGAAAGGATTTTTACGACCTTTAAACAACTCTGAATCGAAGAAATGAGATCATAAAAAATAAAAGATTTTTACGACCTTTAAGTAACGAAACACCCAGGTACTTAAGAGGAAGAGAAGCATGACTAAAACCAGAGACCCTTTTAATAACATTGATACGATCAACAAATATTTTAGAGGGTGTTATAAAGAAAGATTTAATTTTGTTAAGATTAATACCACTACTTTTCTCAAATTTGTTTAAAAATTTCATAATAATTCTTACTTTATTAATATAACCATTAAAGAAGATAATAACAACATCAGTAAAACAAAGATGGGAAATAGGAAAGCCACCTAAGGTTTTATAACAAAGATTATTATGATTTTCATAAAGGCTAGTGAAACCTCTAGAGAGATACTCAGCCAATATAATGAACAAAGCAGGAGAAATAAGGTCTCCTTGTCTAATACCATGAGAATACCTGAAAAAACTGTACTTTTGCCATTGACAATAATAAAAAAACAGGAATTCTCGATACAATTCCTAATCAAAGAAATGAAAAGAGGGATAAAGCCAAAAAGTTGTATACAAAAACATCCAATTGATATTGTCACGGGCTTTAGCAATATCTAATTTGAAAATAGTATTCCCACCTCTAACTTTGAGATCAATATCTTGAATTAATTCTTGAGCCAATAGAATATTATCAGAGATGGTTCTACCTTTAATAAACCCTGTTTGGTTTTTAGAGATACCTTTATTAAGCATAGGAGAAAGACGATCTATAAAGATTTTAGAGATAAGTTTACTAAAAAATGAACATAGACTAATAGGAGAAAAGTCATCCCACTTAATGGCAGAAGTCTTTTGGGGATAAGCACAATAGAAGTACTATCAAAAAATTTAGGTAAAGGAGAATCATTAAAAAAATCTAACACAACACCATACAAATCGTCACAAATAATATGCCAAACTTTTTTAAAAAATTTTGTAGTAAAGCCATCAAGGCCAGTAATAGAATCAACATTCATAGGAAAAAAACAATCTTCTTAAGATCATCCAAAGAAAGAACCATGGTTTTGAATGAACTATGATGAAATGAGGAAGTTGAGTATAAGAACATTATGACAGCCCGTATTCTCCAACACCTCCAAGCTCTATAAAGGTAGTCAGATTTTGTGGAAGTATAGTGTTGGTCTAAATGCAAGTACATGTTAATAATCACTAATGCTAGTATATAACTTTTTTGGTCATTAGCAAAACTTTAAATGGTTTAAATTAATGTTGGTATTTATGATGGGCTAGTGGTAGAAGTTTACCGAGCTAGTGTTGCTCATGTGCGATGTTTCTTTGATTTTTAGTAAACTTATCTATAAAAAGGTCCAATAGAGTAGGGAGAGAGACTCAAGATAGCTTGGTCTAGGATTATTAAGGTATTGCTTTTTATAATCCAATATTAATTATTGTTGTGTATTGTTTGCTTGTAAGATGGATTATAATATACGAGTTTTTTTAAAAGAAATAAAATATTATCTATGTTATTATTTTCGATTTGGAATTTTATAGGTAGCTCTAGATTATTCTATGTTGTGATTGAGTTAGAATGTAGGTTTAGGCATTCAATCCTTCCATTACAACCCAGAACATCACAAGTAATAACTTTAAGAGTATCCATTACATGGTCCAATTAGAAACATACGTGACATTGATATTATACCTCATAGGTCTGGATGCAGACTATATATATATATATATATATATATATATATATATATATATATATATATATATATATATATATATATATATATATATATATATATATATATATATATATATATATATATATATATATATATATATATATATATATCAAACATTGATTGTGAATGAAATGTTACTTTCTTATTTTGTAGGTTTTGATGAAAAAATGATTAAATTAAATGTTGTGATGATTTTCTACTTCAAGTATGTTTAAACTTGATGCTTTATATAATATTATTAATTTATGATTATATAAATTATCTATTAATGCTAGCCAACAAATTATTTGACTGGTTGTCCATCTCAACCAATAGGACAGGAGAGGGATTCTTTATTTATATGAAAAAAATTTACATACAAAAGTTACACATCAACATCCCTTTTGGAACATGATAAGTTACGAGTTTGGAACATCATAAGAAAATATTTTATTATGACTCTAAGAGTAAATCAATATTTTTTTTCCACCAAACAAGTTGACATTAGAGTAGCAAAAGCAAACTTATGAGATCAATGAAAGTAAAATTAGAAGGCATTGAGTAATCAAATGAAGATATGGACTTTTGGAACATGATAAGTTATGAGTAGAAAGAATAAGAGAAAAAAAATGAAGTTATAATATGAAGGTATATATTAGTTAAAGTAACCTTTTTAACTATCTATCTAAATTAAATGAAGATACAAAAGAGTTTATAAATCAATTAGTTTAGTTTGATATATATAGGAGATTAATTGAGCTAAATAAGCTATTGATGAGACTGTATGTAGGTAATCATAACAAATATAAACCAAGGTAGTGATTTTTATCTGCTAGAGTGAGATGGAGCTTAGTGAACGGAGATTTGTTGAAACTACCTGTCATAATATTAGATTAAATGAGATTTAATCTCATTTCTTAAATTTGATGGGACTTTACTTGAATGAAAACAACAATCAAGAATGATTAAAGAGCATGAAGGTCTATAGATTATGGGAGAATACCACAACAAGATTGAAAATTATTTCACAATAAATATTTAATAAGATATGTGATTACCATCTTAAAAGAGAATGAAATTTTTCCTTGTAGATGATTTTACTTTTATTTTTTTTTCATTGTGAAATAACTTAAAATAAATTGCAATCATAAGTACATAAGCATATAACTTAACTTTCAAAATGATATTCATTTAAGGAATCAATATATTTTGATTAGCTTAACTATAATGATCTTCATAATTACTTTATACAATAAGGTAGTAACTTATCAGCTCATCAATAATTAAATTTGGCACTTGATTAATCTGCTACTCATAATATAATTTTATCTCTTATGTATAATTTAAGTATTGTGCTAAAGTTTTAAAGATCGAAAGATCAAGCTCTAAAAGTAGGATGCCATTTTTGTGATAAGATTTGTGTTAAGAGAGAGAAATATCTTCAAAGTTGTACGTTTCTCTAGATAGTTACTCCTATGAAGATAAAATCTCTAATGTAAAGGTCCATTAAAGAGAATAGGCTAAGAAAGCGTTGATAACAATATAGTATGTGGTTATTATGATTTTCACTCAATAGACTCTTAGCTAGTATACACTTAACAATTTTTTTGGGTATAATCTACTTGATCAATTTTTAAGAGTTCATTTAAAGTGTTTAATTAAGAAGCCTATCGGGAATATTACCTTAACACAATTTTTTTTATTCAACTCGTCTCTATCTACCATACACAACATGAGAAAAAGTTGAGAAGAAAACAAGAAAAACCTTCAAAATTTTCATTCATAAAATAAAAGATGCAACTTTGCATGAAAAGAAAAGCAGAGAGATTATAAAATGGATATTATATGCCGCCCTTTGAGGAAACCCAACTGCTTGAATTTAGAGAAATGTCATCTTATAACTCTTCACTAAACTCATAAATATAATTGAAGTAGAAGACATGCTACTCAGGTGCGCTAACCCCTAGTTAGCATCAAAGAAGTTGGTCAAGCAAGCAAGAAAAGTCATTGCTATTCAAAGAAGAATTCAATCAATATCATCGAAAGATCTTCAAGAAGCAAGAAAGGTGAAAGAGTGTAAACATTCAAATAGAAATTTGAGAGGCTATTTATAAAGGGCCTATAGATCACCATGATGTTAAATCATCATGTCATTTGGGATGTAAAGTCAATGTTGACCTCATTTTTATATGAGGTCTTTAATCAGATCCTAAACCCAATCCAGATTCAAGTCAATCTTAAACTCAATTCATATTCAAGCCAATCCAAATCCCAGTCAATTCCAGATCCAAATCCAAGGTCCTAAGGCTTGGTCCTAAAGTCCTTTTCCAGCAAATCTTCTAGAAATTTAAAACCCAATGAAATGAACTCAGATTCAAGCTCTGTCAGTTTCATACTGATGGGACATGTCTCTAGTGTCAACCCTCCAAATTTGAGACCATTCTGAGCTCTCTAACCCCAGTTACTAAATCGAAACCCAAAGGCTGTAAAACCTTCAAATATTTACAGCCTATGCCATTGGACCTGTCCTTAATTAGACCCTGGCCTTAGAGACCTTCCCAAAGTCTCTAATCACTTTCAGACCTTCAATCCTGACTCCCTGAACATTAAACTTCCTCTGGGCTGGCTCAATTCGACCCCTATTTAGCAGGGGGTCAAAATGACCAAAATACCCCCATAGGGCCCAAACAGTGATTTCAAACCAAATGAGCTCCAAATTGAATGCAACCACTTCCAGCAAGTTCCAAATGCCAAACCAAACTTGTTCAACCCATTCCCAGCCCCTGGGTCAACTTGGTTGACCAAGTCAACAGAGTTGACCCAAGAAGGCCCTTAAGGGTTCAAATGGTGATTTTGACCAAATTGACCTCTCCAGACCCTGGGACCACATTCGATAGATTCAGAATCATGTTCTGAACCTGTCGAACCCATTTCCAGACCTCGAACCCAGCCGGTTTACCAAATCAACCAATTTTGGCCTAAGGTCCATTAAGGGCCCATTAACCCTTATTGGCCTTAATAGCCTTTTAAAATCCCAATACCACCCTCATCATACTCTAAATGTTTAATCAGACCTACTCAACCCATTCCTAACCCCTGGGTCAATCTGGTTGACTTAGTCAACCCATTGAGCCCAATCACCCTTTAAGGGTCTTAATGGGTTGTCTCAACCCATTAGGGATATCTAACATATTTAAGCTCTCAATCAAGGTCCCATCACTCAATTAACATACCATGAACTCCTCATAACTTCCCTTATCAAGTGTTGACTTAGTTGACTGGTCAAACCAGTCAACCTAAGTCTTAAAGAGCCATTCCTTTGGTCCAACCTCCTAACTCAATGAATCCAGCCCAATGCAAACTCATCTAATAGTCTTATAATACCCTATAGCCTCCTTCACTGCCACCTCAGCCTCCTTTGACTGTTGTTGACCGGTCAAATGGTCAATGGGAGTCAAAATAAGCTTATACACTCAACCCAAATTACTCAGCTCGAACCAGGCCAATCCAGCCTTTCCAAATGATTCCAGAACCTTCTTGGGACTTGATTTAACCCAACCCAGGCCTTGGTTCAAGCCCAGCCAGCTCGGATGGTCCCCTCCCATGTGAAGACAAACCAGGAAGTGGCCAGCTCATCCTGCCCAGTACAGCCACCCTTTTGTCCTTCTAACGGCCGTGGACAGCTTTCCAGCATCCAAAGCCCCTCTCTGATGTATCCTGGCCGTCCCTTTTGGCTCCAGCAGCTGGAATAGGGAAGAGAGGCCGGAGGAGCTCATTCCAAGCCAACTCTCATTCCACGGATTCCCAGAGCAAACTAACATTTCGTTTTGCTTCCCCAAGCTCTTCTCTACCTTTCCCTAATATTTTCCCATTGTTTGGAGGCTGCCGGCGACGAGAGGAGCGGAGAACCGTGAACTATTCCATCCAACCTCCCTCAACTTCGTGTAGAAGCATCCTCCAGTCTCAAAGTCTTCACGGAAGTTGGGCGTGGAGATTCCAGAAGTCCAGAGAGATTTAAATCACTCAAATCCATACATTATATCAAGGTAAATCTCCAACCCTAGAATTTTTTCTAGGTTCCTAAATAACTCACTAAACATTGCATCAAATGGATTAAAATTAATTCCCCATTCCTCCTTAGATCTTGTTACGCCTCTGTCCAAAGTTTCAAGATGTTTGGTTGAGTATTTTGTGAAAACGAAAAGAAAATAGGTATAGGGTTTACGGTTTCGGCTGGAGGAGGAAGATGACCTTTCAGCCGTTGGATTTCTTTTAATCTGAACAACGGCTGTGATCGAGTCAGAGTCAAGCTCTATTTCGATCCCTTAAACAGTGGCTGGTTAGATCTTCGTCTGGCTAGATCTATACTGTAGATCTAAACAGCGGGATTCAGATCTACCGTTCAATCAAACTGAGTTCGGATTGACCGCGGGATCTGATCTCGGCCGTTAGATCAGAACCGCGGTAGATCTAACGGTTTAAGACCTTGCTGAGCTGGTTAAGTGGCGGGTCTCGCCGCTGACCACCGCCGTCTACGCGGCTAAATCCGCGCGTGCCGCGTGTCCCGGTCAGCGCCGCCATTTGACCGGGTAGTTAAAACATTTAAAATAAATCCAGAAAATCCCTGAAACTTCAAAATTGCACAGGAATTTTATTTCTTGTCCAAATTTGGAGTTCTTGGGCTTGTTTCGTTCGTATTTGCAATTATTTTATTATAAAAATAATAAAAAAATATTTTTAGTAATATATTTTTAATAATTTCAATAATACCGAAATATTTATTTTATTTTTAAATAAAAATATTTATATTATCTTGAGTTGAAATTTGGCAGAGATGTAGTAGATCTTAGGGTGGACCTCCAGTAATTTTCTTAAGCCATTTTGATGCAATATGAACTGGATGATGAATTTACAAAATTTTGATCATAATTTGATCTTGATTTTTGCAAATTCATAATCTACTCAATCTAAAACTCATTTCAAGCATATTAGGGTTCTATGGAGTCAGTAGGAGTCTCTCTTTTACTGATAAATGGATTTGGTTTCTTAATTATGTATGATTCTATAGAGATTTGTTTGTTTTATATTACTAAATTATATATGTATCTAGTCATCTATATACATATATAATCATCAAATCATACATAATTAATATATGAAATTGAGGGAAAATATGCTTAGAGAGATTTCTTTCTTTCTCTAAGTATTGTCAACTCAATTCGATTAACCATCTCTTCGTAGGGAATTGTTTGGTTAATAGATTACATTGTAGTCTATGACTTAATAATTATTATGAATAATTCCATAGAGCGTTAGGACACTTTATCTTGTTCATGATTGCTTTATTGTGTGCTTGTATTTAGTGTTCAAAGGGTTAGTGAACATTAATTGCTTTCCTATAACCTAGTGGCACTAAGGACAACAATTAAGGTGGTGTCTTAGTAAATTTAGATCAATCTAGGAAGAACCATATATATCCCTTTTGGGATTGAACATAAACATAGAAAATTAGTGTCATAGCCCTATTGATCAAATACACATTGATTTGACATTAATTGATCTCAAAACAACTAGTAGATTAAGGATTCTTCTTCCTTTGATCTTAATAAAATCTAATAAAAATCTTCAAAATCTAAATCAACCTCAAATCACTTTAATCAATCCAACATTATAAATTCAATGTTTAAAAAAACCAAAATTCCATTTCAAACTTTACTAATTTCTTCAAACCCTTCATTAACTCTTAATTAGCTTAAACCTTCCAGAATATATAATAAATCAATATTAAATCCAAAAATTATAAATAATACCTCTAACCGACCATAATCAAATCCTTAATAAATCAATAAACCTTTAATTCTTAATAATTTCTGAATTCTATTAATTAAAATCTTTTAATTTATTCAATTAAATTATACATTCATTTAATTTGAATTAATTAGATAATTTGATTGATTAAGATTTATCTTAATCAATCCAATTTGATAATTGATTTAGATTAAACGAATTCGGATCTTCTATACTTAAAGTTTGATTCCTTTTGGAGGACTTTGGGTGTTTTGACTTTTAAAGATCCTTAAAACATTTAAATAACAAAGAGATCTCCTATGGATTGTGCTTGACTCCTTTTAGGAAGGCACTAATCCATTTGGATTTGGAGATCTTCAAATAAAGAATAATAAACCACCGACCTTATACGACGTGCTAGATTCCTTCGGGAGGGCACGTTGTATTACATTTATAAGGTCCCTTTCTCTCTCCTTAATAAATTATAAGGATTCTCAAAATAAATACCTATCTTCTGTCTAAGACGGGTATTTATTCTGAAAGTCCTAGGATTTATAACTTGATGATTTCCTGCACTTAGGGAATTATCAATCTATAGATTCTTTATAACTAAATTAAATAACTCCAACATTCAAAATTGGAATAGTTCTTAATAAATTAAAATATACTTTACTTAAATTTTAATTAAATTCCTTTGACCTATAATAAATCAATCCTAATAATACATGTAATTTAAACAAATAAACCTATTAGGACCTATCCAAGCCACACAGCTTTCTTCACACACTTAGATGCTTGCTAGGACAACCAACTCTAGCCTAGGTTAGGCCGGTGGATTGTTGTGGTTTGCTTGCGGGTGTCTTGCCTAGAAGGCACCTATGTGTGATTGCTTACTTTTCTGTACTGCATTAGCATGCATATCTACTTTTCTATCTGTACACTAGAGAGCGGAGTGAATAAAGTGAGGGCCGTGTACTTTACTTTTCTGTCTTTACTTTCCTGCATTTATAACTGTACACAACACACTCATAACATGCATCATTATATAACTGCTTTATTTCATGTCTTTTATATTACTGCAACAGTAGAATGTTTTTAGGATCTGATGTACTGCTTTTCATTTCCTAGAATTGTTGTATATAGATTGAGTCTGTACAGCGTCTGGAGTCTGTAAAAGAATTAAAGATAACTGCTTATAAATATACAAATGGGGCTCCAAAAAGTAATATCCTCCTTCAGAAGGACGTTCCTTTTTGGAATTCCATAGAAGACTCGGAGCCTGAAGACCATAAGCAGTTATATTTAATTCTATTTTCTTGTAGGTTTAGAACCCAGGTTTGTTGTCGGTGGATCCTGGCCACCATTACTTTACTGCAAATTCTGAGGTGTAACCGATAAAAATTATATTAATAAAACCAGCTCTTTCATATATAAATTGCTTCATACATCATTCGCATACGAGTAGATTTTTGGTTTTTGTAAGCATATCTCCTTGCATTTATTTTCAGATTCTTTAATAAATTCCTTGATTCCTAGGATAGAGCTACCTTAACTCTTGCATCATCGGCGAATTGTTGTGATTAGGATTGTTAGCTAGCAGCCCACTCTAGGCAGGTGGTAAGTCCAGATTGTATACACTTCTCTCTGCACGTTCATCCTTCTAATCAATTCTAACTCTTATAAATTAACCTCTATAATCTAAAGCCTGATCGTGAAAATTTAAATTAGCCCAAATATTTAATTAAATTTATATATAATTTTGGAATCAATTAGTCTTCGTTTAAATCGAGAGTGTTCTCTTAGGAGATGTAATTAACTACATGGGCTTGCCCCTGTAGGGAGTCTAGATCCCAGAATAATCTAAACCCTACCTAAGTTCTTTTCTGAGGTAGGGGAAAGATCTGTGGAAGTAGATTAGGCTTTGTTCATATTTAGGAGTTATTTCTATAATTAATAAATAGATAGATAGTTGGTTTGTTTTTACTAACAAATCAAATATCTTCTATATTTAATTATAGAAATGAACTTACAATTCGTTAATCTAATCAGGTCGATTAGAGAATATACTCGTCATCCCTTCAGGATGATTTGAATATTCTCTATATTACACCTGATTAGGAGAATGAATTGTACTGCTTCTCCCTTTAAAATCAATAGGAGGATATTAGCCTGTCTTTCGGGGCAATATAACATCCGACTATGTAGATTTAATCGAGAGAAATATATTCTAAATATAAATAAAGCAAATCATGTGAGAAAATAAAATTCTTATTTTTAAATAGAAAACCCTGTCTTATCTATACTTTTGTTTAGATTCATTCATTATAATCAAGAAATATATGTATATATATTCGATTTACTTTTATAAGTAAATCAAATATCGTATGTATACTTGATTTTAGGAATGAATCGATAATTCACTAATCTAATTAGGTAATTAGGGAAAATACGGATCGTCCTTTCGGGTGATTTGTATATTCCCTACGTCATACCTGATTAGGAAAGCGAATTGTCTGTTCTCTTTCTTCAGAATCAATAGAAGGATATCAGTCTGTCTTTCGAGGCGGTCTGATATTCGACTATACAGATTCAATTGAAAGAGAATATTCAAAAATATAAATAAAACAGATTATTTTCCGTAAATAAAAATAGGATAAATTTTATTTCAAAAGTTATTTTAAAAATCTATCTCTCTCTCCTTCTTTTTCTCTATTTAAATACCATAGATTTATTATATAATATGAATTCTATTATTTTCTATTAAATTAAAGATAATACATAAAAGAAATATATTTAAAAAAAAAAAAATTAGTCAGATGATTTTATTTTCTCACAGATTTTTCTGACGACTCCACTGGGGATAGACTTCTCTCTCCATTTCAAATGAAGACTAAATTCTTTCTAAAAATTATATATAATCTAATTAAATATTTGGGCAATTAAATTTTCATCTAAATTTTTGTTCCTCGGTGTCTGTCACTGTCTTTGTAGATACTTTCTGTACTTCTGTGATGTTGTTCTGACGAGTGTTTTATACTTAGTTTTCTCGCCGCTATTTGATTTCATCGATAGTTGTTGTCTCCTTAGCCTTTTTTTTGTAAGGCTAAGCAGTTGAGTTAACAGTCCGCACCGGTGTGGGCCCCATAGCCTACCGAAGTGCTGCCCATTTCTCTTCTGATTTTTGAGTAGCTTTAGCGAGTCTACAGTCTTTCAGACTTCACCTTTTTAGATTTGGGTCTGTTCGGTATGCTTTTTTTTTTTACTACGATTCTTTTCGTAAATTTTTCTTATTTGTTTTGACTTTGCTATTTTCAAGCCGTATTTTGTTTTCAACATGATTGAGAAATATACCTGAACTGCAAAACTGCTAGAATTCTGATAAATCGAGTCAACCCCAGCCTGTATGTCTTTGTATGACATATGCATGTTTATTTCCACACTGTTTGCATGTTTATGGCCACGCGAGTGACCATCACCCATGGTTACCAGAGCTTTTCCTAAAAGCCTGGCGGACGACCACCCGGAAATGGAGGTTAGGTCCTAGGTCTGGTAGGGGTTATGCCGCCCGTTTGTTGTCTCACATTTGTGTGTCATTTGTATGGTTTTCAGTGTTAGAGTTCTTTCTTAAGTCTTTCTGTTCTATTTTGAGCTTATAATTTATTATAAATTTTTCTATGCACATTTTTATTGTTGGACTTCAGTTTTGTGGCTTTGACTTGCAAAATGTTATAGATTTGTTTCTTCTTGTCTTTTATTTTAAACTGCAAAACTGCTAGAATTCTGATAAATCGAGTCAACCCCAGCCTGTATGTCTTTGTATGACATATGCATGTTTATTTCCACACTGTTTGCATGTTTATGGCCACACGAGTGACAATCACCCATGGTTACCAGAGCTTTTCCTAAAAGCCTGGCGGACGACCACCCAGAAACGAAGGTTAGGTCCTAGGTCTGGTAGGGGTTATGCCGCCCGTTTGTCGTCTTGCATTTGCATGTCAGTTATATGTCATTTGCATACCTTTAGAGTCTTCGTTTTCACTCGTGTCGGTTTTGGTTCTATTTGATGCGTTGAGATCAGGCTTTAGATTATAAAATCTCACTCTTTCATCTTTCTTAATCGTATCTGTTTATGTTTGCTTACGCTTATATCTTAACGTGTTTAAGAACAAGGGTCCTTAACTCATCATTAAATCTAATGATCTTATCTTATCAAATTCTCAATCAAATATCAAATCTCATTCTAAATCTTCACCCTATGATTACATTCCCTTTAGTATGGGTCCTTAATTGGACCATTTCATATTCAAATTTTCAATCTATCCAATCTTTATCTTAAACTTCAGTTCTATTCAAATCACTACAACTCTCAACTTCCATATTCAGTTTCCGGTTCAAAAGAGATCAGTTGTTGATTCAGGGTCCTTTGAATTACAGAAAATGTCCGGAAGATTGGTATTCAACATCAACATCACTGCTGCCCAATCTGCTGAGGGCAATCAAATTATATTTGGGTCCGGATTTGAAAATATACAAATCACATTTGGTGCACCACAACCCGAAGTGGTGGCACCTTCTGCCGAATCCAGAAGATCAAGTCCTATTCAAGTCAACATCGAAGAACGGTCTGTAGCTGCCCCTGCAGTTCCTAGACCCTCAGTTTTCACCCGTTTGAATTATCCCCAGTCGACTACCATGGCTAAGGGAAAATCCCCGATTGTTAATGAAGCTCCCGCAACTAAGAACTTTGAGACTGGGTCATCTTCTGGAATACGGGAGATGACTAAGTCTCAACGCCGCAATATAATTCGTCGTATGAGGCGTAGAGAAAAAAGAGAAAAGTTGTCATAGGAAGATGCTTTGATTGCTGCTGCAACCGAAGCAGCAAAGAAGATGAGCTCTGAAACGTCTGAAACTTATGTTAATACTTCACAGTTGGTTGATAGTGAATTTCGACCACTATGCGATACTTCCGAGGAAGAAAATGAATTGCAAATATTAAACTCTCCTCCTACTCTATTTCGTGGAGATCCTGTCCTCACTCCAATATCAGAAAGAAAGAGAAAATTCAAATCCTTATTCAATGGTCTAGTCCAGGACTGTGCCACTAATTATGGGCAGTCGAAGACAGAATTCCTTAGAAGTGTCAAGGATGTGATCTCCACTGAAATGCATCCATATTCAAGTGGAAGGCGAGGAGAATCTCCTCCTACAAAGAGAAGAACCCAATTTCAAGAACCAGGTCCAAGCCGACCAGCAGCTGCTGCAGATCGCTTTGGAAAACCAGAGAGATTCTCACACCACGATCATTATCAGAGCTCAAATCGACAGTACAATCATCAAACTTCTGTCAAATTCCTAGGATATGGAGCATCAGCCCGTCGAGGGTATGATCTCATATCTTCTCCGCATTCACATCGGTTTAGAAATTCTCCAGCAAGATCTTCAGGTCATCCTTCAAATCAACTCCCCTTAAGAGTTGACCGACACCGATCACAGGGTAGCGAATCATCCTCTAGTTTTGATAAGAGGAGACTGAAGTTCGCAAATCAGTCAAACTCTTTATCTAACAGAGAGAGGATTTGGCAGCCCGGGATGGTCCCAACTCCAACTATACTGATGAATCAGAGGAATAACACGATGGAAGAAGTACCAAAGAAGTTGAAATCTGTTATTGAAATCTCTTCTTCCAGAGAGAATATACAAGTACATCCATGTAATACAGAAGAGAAGACAATAGAAAAGATGGTGGATCATCTGAAAGAAAGTATCCGCCAGATCGATGAAGCAGAAGCTGCAGAGAATAAAGAAACGGATGGAGAAGCGTCTGATAGTATTAACATGGTCGATGCTTCCTCATCTCTGTAAGAAGAGAGAACCTGAGTTTACATTTTGTTAGAAAGTATCTGATTTACTTTTCCTAAAGACGATGTATCAGCTATCTTAAATTTCAAATGAATCAAATTATGTTTGACTACAGCAAGTGTTCAGAAGAATAAGAAGTTATTGATGACCAATACAAAAAAAAAAAGAGAGAGAGAAGACTATGTTCCCTCCCTCCTCCCTCTCGCTCGAAGGTCAACACCGATTTTAAATCCAAACCTATATCAAAAGTAAATTTAGCTTAGAAATAAAATCTTTTCAAAGTTCCTGCAATTTTATATCTTATAAGTATCATTAGCATATTTATATATCTATTCTAAAATTTTCCTTATCAAGTTATCATTCCTATCAAAGGAAATTCGGATTCGCTTTGTAGATACTTCTTCTCCTTATGAGAGAACGATATCTTCTTCTCTCGTGTCTAGAAGATAATCCTACAACTGAGGTTCATCTTAGGGTTCTAAAAGGAAGCCCCTTTGCTAAAACATTTATACATATATGTATACATATAAAAAAAAAGGGACGCGTAATGTACGCGAAAATGAAAAGACGCATACAAATGTGCCAAATAAAAGATGCGCAAAGTGCGCCAAAAAAAAAAAAAAGAAGAAAGAAGAAGAAAAAGAGGAAAGATGCACCAAAGTATGCCAAGCAACGAAAGATGCTCAAAGTATACATCGAAAAATAAATTAAGTAAAGGGCTTCCTTTCCAAAATCCTAAATCTCAGAGAATCTACTTTCCCCCGATATTTTTCTTGATACTTGATTTTTGAAAATCTGGATATCAGATTTATTTCTATGCATTGATATCTTATTAGATATAAAAGATCAAGCAATAAACTGAAAAGATCAATTTTCTTTCCCTGAATTCGATCTTTTGAAATAAGTTTTAATTTAAAAACATAAATGAGGTTACATTTTAACTTCTAAGGAAGTTAATCTGGGTCAATAATAATTGGTCGATGGTTCTACCACAAGTTTGACATCACATTCACTCCTCTACGAGTAGTGGAGTGATACTTTGCAGTAGATTTCATAGCAACTTACCGTGTTCAAGACGTTTGTCTGATAAGCGAGGAACTACCGGATGAATGAATCATAAAACTCAAGTCGAATGAGAAGTTCATCTGGGAATTCTCTTTTGATGGCATTATTTCAAGTCAGTTAACAACATCAGATGATATTCTCCAGTGTTAGATAATTACCTGATAAATGAGGAACTACCGAATGTATAACTCATGAAACTCAAGTCGAATGAGAAGTTCATCCGGGAATTCTATATTTTGATGGTAATCCTTCCAGTTGATAAGAAGAATTAGATGATTTCTTCCCAGAATAAACCAGAATTGGTATAATACTTGTCATACCTGATCAAGGTTTGATGTATTACACATACCATACTTCAATGCCATGTACAAACGACGAAGCTGAGTACGAGGCTACAATAATTAGTTTAGATTTGATAATTCTAAATTGGATCGAATATATAACAAAATCTTTGGAGATTCTGGGCTTCTGATTAATCAGGTAGCTATAATTTACAAAGTAGTGAAAGATATCATGTTTCCTTATCAACACTATGCCATTCATCTATCGAAACAAATTTTAAAGGCGACGTTATCCAGAATTCCCTGATTCTGGATGGATAAACATAAATTCCCAGCTGAGGTGAAAATTGTTTTAGTAGTAGACGACGAAGAAGTAGATTGGAGAAAACCCTTCATCGAATACTTGCGAGAAAATAAGCTCCCTCAGGAAGAATCAAATCCAAATTAAATCAAAAGATATTTATTATTTTATACTCTGATTGATTCCCCTCTACATAGAAGTTCATTCGATCAGATTTGGTAGAAGTGTCTAAATGAAGCGGAAGAATAGAAGGCTATAGAAGAAGTATATGCTAGATTGGGTATTATACACCAATCTGCATCAAAGATGAATGCTCCCTTTGAGAAAAAGTCGAAGCTCATCAAGTTCTAACACTCTTTTCAAAGATAATGTTGTGTACCGATTCGGTAGTCCTTTTTGGATTATTCCGAATAATGGTCCTTCATTCAGAAGATCCTGAATATATAATTTCTTTATATATCACAACATCAATTGGAGATACTCGACCATCTATCACCCTCGGACAAATAGATTGGTAGAGGACTCCGATAAATTCTGGTACAGAGTTTAAGAAGACTTTAAATGACAACAAGTGTTAATAGCACAAGAAGTTGGTTGAAGCTTTGTGGGTATACGTAACCACATATAGAACTCCAACTTACTATATGCTATTTGCTTTGATCATTATTGTAGAGGCTATTATCCTTTCGGAAGTATAGCCACTTTCACTACAAGTTGAAGTAAACTACAATCCTATCTCAGAACTTAATGTTAAACTCAAGATTAGAAGAGCTTGGAGGTTCGAAAGAGAAACATCTGCAGGCTCAATTGAACCTCAAGTTATATATAAAGATGAAAAGTTCAAAGTTTACAGCCAACGACAAAGTCTGCAAACTGATCTTCAACAGAATTCAAACACTTTGATTCTAAATCCGCTCATTCGAGAATCGATCTCTCGTTTGGGTATTCGCTTTTTCTAGAAATCGATCTTCCAGTTAAAGTTTAAATTTCACCTTTCCGATAATCGATCTATCGGTCAGGTTCTAAATCTACTCATTCGAGAATCGCTCTCTCGTCTGGGTATTTGCTTTTTCTGGAAATCGATCTTCCAGTTAAAGTTTAAATTTCACCTTTCCGATAATCGATCTATCGGTCAGGTTCTAAATCCGCTCATTCGAGAATCGCTCTCTCGTCTGGGTATTCGCTTTTTCTAGAAATCGATCTTCCAGTTAAAGTTTAAATTTCACCTTTCCGATAATCGATCTATCGGTCAGGTTCTAAATCCGCTCATTCGAGAATCGCTCTCTCGTCTGGGTATTTGCTTTTTCTGGAAATCGATCTTCCAGTTAGAGTTCAGAATCAAACCTTTCCGATAATCGATCTATCGGTTGGGTCCTGATGCCTGCTTTTGGGAATCGATCTCCCATCTCGATTCTGTCTTTTTCTGGAAATCGATCTTCCAGTTAGAGTTCAGAATCAAACCTTTCCGATAATCGATCTATCGGTTGGGTCCTGATGCCTGCTTTTGGGAATCGATCTCCCATCCCGATTCTGTCTTTTTCTGGAAATCGATCTTCCAGTTAGAGTTCAGAATCAAACCTTTCCGATAATCGATCTATCGGTTGGGTCCTGATGCCTACTTTTGGGAATCGATCTCCCATCCCGATTCTGTCTTTTTCTGGAAATCGATCTTCCAGTTAGAGTTCAGAATCAAACCTTTCCGATAATCGATCTATCGGTTGGGTCCTGATGCCTGCTTTTGGGAATCGATCTCCCATCCCGATTCTGTCTTTTTCTGGAAATCGATCTTCCAGTTAGAGTTCAGAATCAAACCTTTCTGATAATCGATCTATCGGTTGGGTCCTGATGCCTGCTTTTGGGAATCGATCTCCCATCTCGATTCTGTCTTTTTCTGGAAATCGATCTTCCAGTTAGAGTTCAGAATCAAACATTTCCGATAATCGATCTATCGGTTGGGTCCTGATGCCTGCTTTTGAGAATCGATCTCCCATCTCGATTCTGTCTTTTTCTGGAAATCGATCTTCCAGTTAGAGTTCAAAATCAAACCTTTCCGATAATCAATCTATCGGTTGGGTCCTGATGCCTGCTTATCCGGGAATCAAGTTCCCATTTAAAATTCAATTTCATCCCTTTGAGAATCGATCTCTCAATTGGGTCCAGTTATCTATTTGATAAAAATCAATCCATCAATCAAATCTTCAGTTTCTAAATTTCTTTAATCTACCTCGGTCAACGCCAACATATGTGATTTATTCTTCGAATTCATCACACATGTTGGGGGTCAATGTTGACCTCATTTTTGTATGAGGTCTTTAATCACATCCTAAGCCCAATCCAGATTCAATTCAATCTTAAACTCAATTCATATTCAAGCCAATCCAAATCCCAGTCAATTCCAGATCCAAATCCAAGGTCCTAAGGCTTGGTCCTAAAGGCCTTTTCCAACAAATCTTCTAGAAATTTAAAACCCAATGAAATGAACTCAGATTCAAGCTCTGTCAGTTTCATACTGATGGGACATGTCTCTAGTGTCAACCCTCCAAATTTGAGCCCATTCTGAGCTCTCTAACCCCAGTTACTAAATCGAAACCCAAAGGCTGTAAAACCTTCAAATATTTACAGCCTATGCCACTGGACCTGTCCTTAATTAGACCCTGGCCTTAGAGACCTTCCCAAAGTCTCTAATCACTTTCAGACCTTCAATCCTGACTCCCTGAACATTAAACTGCCTCTGGGCTGGCTCAATTCGACCCCTATTTAGCCAGGGGGTCAAAATGACCAAAATACCCCCATAGGGCCCAAACAGTGATTTCAAACCAAATGAGCTCCAAATTGAATGCAACCACTTCCAGCAAGTTCCAAATGCCAAACCAAACTTGTTCAACCCATTCCCAGCCCCTGGGTCAACTTGGTTGACCAAGTCAACAGAGTTGACCCAAGAAGGCCCTTAAGGGTTCAAATGGTGATTTTGACCAAATTGACCTCTCCAGACCCTGGGACCACATTCGATAGATTCAGAATCATGTTCTGAACTTGTCGAACCCATTTCCAGACCTCGAACCCATCCGGTTTACCAAATCAACCAATTTTGGCCTAAGGTCCATTAAGGGCCCATTAACCCTTATTGGCCTTAATAGCCTTTTAAAATTCCAATACCACCCTCATCAGACTCTAAATGTTTAATCAAACCTACTCAACCCATTCCTAACCCCTGGGTCAATCTGGTTGACTTAGTCAACCCATTGAGCCCAATCACCCTTTAAGGGTCTTAATGGGTTGTCTCAACCCATTAGGGATATCTAACATATTTAAGCTCTCAATCAAGGTCCCATCACTCAATTAACATACCATGAACTCCTCATAACTTCCCTTATCAAGTGTTGACTTAGTTGACTGGTCAAATCAGTCAACCTAAGTCTTAAAGAGCCATTCCTTTGGTCCAACCTCCTAACTCAATGAATCCAGCCCAATTCAAACTCATCTAATAGTCTTATAATACCCTATAGCCTCCTTCACTGCCACCTCAGCCTCCTTTGACTGTTGTTGACCGGTCAAATGGTCAATGGGAGTCAAAATAAGCTTATACACTCAACCCAAATTACTCAGCTCGAACCAGGCCAATCCAGCCTTTCCAAATAATTCCAGAACCTTCTTGGGACTTGATTTAACCCAACCCAGGCCTTGGTTCAAGCCCAGCCAGCTCGGATGGTCCCCTCCCATGTGAAGACATACTAGGAAGTGGCCAGCTCATCCTGCCCAGTACAGCCACCCTTTTGTCCTTCTAACGGCCGTGGACAGCTTTCCAGCATCCAAAGCCCCTCTCTGATGTATCCTGGCCGTCCCTTTTGGCTCCAGCAGCTGGAATAGGGAAGAGAGGCGGGAGGAGCTCATTCCAAGCCAACTCTCATTCCACGGATTCCCAGAGCAAACTAACATTTCGTTTTGCTTCCCCAAGCTCTTCTCTACCTTTCCCTAATATTTTCCCATTGTTTGGAGGCTGCCGGCGACGAGAGGAGCGGAGAACCGTGAACTATTCCGTCCAACCTCCCTCAACTTCGTGTAGAAGCATCCTCCAGTCTCAAAGTCTTCACGGAAGTTGGGCGTGGAGATTCCAGAAGTCCAGAGAGATTTAAATCACTCAAATCCATACATTATATCAAGGTAAATCTCCAACCCTAGGATTTTTTCTAGGTTCCTAAATAACTCACTAAACATTGCATCAAATGGATTAAAATTAATTCCCCATTCCTCCTTAGATCTTGTTACGCCTCTGTCCAAAGTTTCAAGATGTTTGGTTGAGTATTTTGTGAAAACGAAAAGAAAATAGGTCTAGGGTTTACGGTTTCGGCTGGAGGAGGAAGATGACCTTTCAGCCGTTGGATTTCTTTTAATCTGAACAACGGCTGTGATCGAGTCAGAGTCAAGCTCTATTTCGATCCCTTAAACAGGGGCTGGTTAGATCTTCGTCTGGCTAGATCTATACTGTAGATCTAAACAGCGGGATTCAGATCTACCGTCCAATCAAACTGAGTTCGGATTGACCGCGGGATCTGATCTCGGCCGTTAGATCAGAACCGCGGTAGATCTAACGGTTTAAGACCTTGCTGAGCTGGTTAAGTGGCGGGTCTCGCCGCTGACCACCGCCGTCTACGCGGCTAAATCCGCGCGTGCCGCGTGTCCCGGTCAGCGCCGCCATTTGACCGGGTAGTTAAAACATTTAAAATAAATCCAGAAAATCCCTGAAACTTCAAAATTGCACAGGAATTTTATTTCTTGTCCAAATTTGGAGTTCTTGGGCTTGTTTCGTTCGTATTTGCAATTATTTTATTATAAAAATAATAAAAAAAATATTTTTAGTAATATATTTTTAATAATTTCAATAATACCGAAATATTTATTTTATTTTTAAATAAAAATATTTATATTATCTTGAGTTGAAATTTGGCAGAGATGTAGTAGATCTTAGGGTGGACCTCCAGTAATTTTCTTAAGCCATTTTGATGCAATATGAACTGGATGATGAATTTACAAAATTTTGATCATAATTTGATCTTGATTTTTGCAAATTCATAATCTACTCAATCTAAAACTCATTTCAAGCATATTAGGGTTCTATGGAGTCAGTAGGAGTCTCTCTTTTACTGATAAATGGATTTGGTTTCTTAATTATGTATGATTCTATAGAGATTTGTTTGTTTTATATTACTAAATTATATATGTATCTAGTCATCTATATACATATATAATCATCAAATCATACATAATTAATATATGAAATTGAGGGAAAATATGCTTAGAGAGATCCCTTTCTTTCTCTAAGTATTGTCAACTCAATTCGATTAACCATCTCTTCGTAGGGAATTGTTTGGTTAATAGATTACATTGTAGTCTATGACTTAATAATTATTATGAATAATTCCATAGAGCGTTAGGACACTTTATCTTGTTCATGATTGCTTTATTGTGTGCTTGTATTTAGTGTTCAAAGGGTTAGTGAACATTGATTGCTTTCCTATAACCTAGTGGCACTAAGGACAACAATTAAGGTGGTGTCTTAGTAAATTTAGATCAATCTAGGAAGAACCATATATATCCCTTTTGGGATTGAACATAAACATAGAAAATTAGTGTCATAGCCCTATTGATCAAATACACATTGATTTGACATTAATTGATCTCAAAACAACTAGTAGATTAAGGATTCTTCTTCCTTTGATCTTAATAAAATCTAATAAAAATCTTCAAAATCTAAATCAACCTCAAATCACTTTAATCAATCCAACATTATAAATTCAATGTTTTAAAAAACCAAAATTCCATTTCAAACTTTACTAATTTCTTCAAACCCTTCATTAACTCTTAATTAGCTTAAACCTTCCAGAATATATAATAAATCAATATTAAATCCAAAAATTATAAATAATACCTCTAACCGACCATAATCAAATCCTTAATAAATCAATAAACCTTTAATTCTTAATAATTTCTGAATTCTATTAATTAAAATCTTTTAATTTATTCAATTAAATTATACATTCATTTAATTTGAATTAATTAGATAATTTGATTGATTAAGATTTATCTTAATCAATCCAATTTGATAATTGATTTAGATTAAACGAATTCGGATCTTCTATACTTAAAGTTTGATTCCTTTTGGAGGACTTTGGGTGTTTTGACTTTTAAAGATCCTTAAAACATTTAAATAACAAAGAGATCTCCTATGGATTGTGCTTGACTCCTTTTAGGAAGGCACTAATCCATTTGGATTTGGAGATCTTCAAATAAAGAATAATAAACCACCGACCTTATACGACGTGCTAGATTCCTTCGGGAGGGCACGTTGTATTACATTTATAAGGTCCCTTTCTCTCTCCTTAATAAATTATAAGGATTCTCAAAATAAATACCTATCTTCTGTCTAAGACGGGTATTTATTCTGAAAGTCCTAGGATTTATAACTTGATGATTTTCTGCACTTAGGGAATTATCAATCTATAGATTCTTTATAACTAAATTAAATAACTCCAACATTCAAAATTGGAATAGTTCTTAATAAATTAAAATATACTTTACTTAAATTTTAATTAAATTCCTTTGACCTATAATAAATCAATCCTAATAATACATGTAATTTAAACAAATAAACCTATTAGGACCTATCCAAGCCACACAGCTTTCTTCACACACTTAGATGCTTGCTAGGACAACCAACTCTAGCCTAGGTTAGGCCGGTGGATTGTTGTGGTTTGCTTGCGGGTGTCTTGCCTAGAAGGCACCTATGTGTGATTGCTTACTTTTCTGTATTGCATTAGCATGCATATCTACTTTTCTATCTGTACACTAAAGAGCGGAGTGAATAAAGTGAGGGCCGTGTACTTTACTTTTCTGTCTTTACTTTCCTGCATTTATAACTGTACACAACACACTCATAACATGCATCATTATATAACTGCTTTATTTCATGTCTTTTATATTACTGCAACAGTAGAATGTTTTTAGGATCTGATGTACTGCTTTTCATTTCCTAGAATTGTTGTATATAGATTGAGTCTGTACAGCGTCTGGAGTCTGTAAAAGAATTAAAGATAACTGCTTATAAATATACAAATGGGGCTCCAAAAAGTAATATCCTCCTTCAGAAGGACGTTCCTTTTTGGAATTCCATAGAAGACTCGGAGCCTGAAGACCATAAGCAGTTATATTTAATTCTATTTTCTTGTAGGTTTAGAACCCAGGTTTGTTGTCGATGGATCCTGGCCACCATTACTTTACTGCAAATTCTGAGGTGTAACCGATAAAAATTATATTAATAAAACCAGCTCTTTCATATATAAATTGCTTCATACATCATTCGCATACGAGTAGATTTTTGGTTTTTGTAAGCATATCTCCTTGCATTTATTTTCAGATTCTTTAATAAATTCCTTGATTCCTAGGATAGAGCTACCTTAACTCTTGCATCATCGGCGAATTGTTGTGATTAGGATTGTTAGCTAGCAGCCCACTCTAGGCAGGTGGTAAGTCCAGATTGTATACACTTCTCTCTGCACGTTCATCCTTCTAATCAATTCTAACTCTTATAAATTAACCTCTATAATCTAAAGCCTGATCGTGAAAATTTAAATTAGCCCAAATATTTAATTAAATTTATATATAATTTTGGAATCAATTAGTCTTCATTTAAATCGAGAGTGTTCTCTTAGGAGATGTAATTAACTACAGGGGCTTGCCCCTGTAGGGAGTCTAGATCCCAGAATAATCTAAACCCTACCTAAGTTCTTTTCTGAGGTAGGGGAAAGATCTGTGGAAGTAGATTAGGCTTTGTTCATATTTAGGAGTTATTTCTATAATTAATAAATAGATAGATAGTTGGTTTGTTTTTACTAACAAATCAAATATCTTCTATATTTAATTATAGAAATGAACTTACAATTCGTTAATCTAATCAGGTCGATTAGAGAATATACTCGTCATCCCTTCAGGATGATTTGAATATTCTCTATATTACACCTGATTAGGAGAATGAATTGTACTGCTTCTCCCTTTAAAATCAATAGGAGGATATTAGCCTGTCTTTCGGGGCAATATAACATCCGACTATGTAGATTTAATCGAGAGAAATATATTCTAAATATAAATAAAGCAAATCATGTGAGAAAATAAAATTCTTATTTTTAAATAGAAAACCCTGTCTTATCTATACTTTTGTTTAGATTCATTCATTATAATCAAGAAATATATGTATATATATTCGATTTACTTTTATAAGTAAATCAAATATCGTATGTATACTTGATTTTAGGAATGAATCGATAATTCACTAATCTAATTAGGTAATTAGGGAAAATACGGATCGTCCTTTCGGGTGATTTGTATATTCCCTACGTCATACCTGATTAGGAAAGCGAATTGTCTGTTCTCTTTCTTCAGAATCAATAGAAGGATATCAGTCTGTCTTTCGAGGCGGTCTGATATTCGACTATACAGATTCAATTGAAAGAGAATATTCAAAAATATAAATAAAACAGATTATTTTCCGTAAATAAAAATAGGATAAATTTTATTTCAAAAGTTATTTTAAAAATCTATCTCTCTCTCCTTCTTTTTCTCTATTTAAATACCATAGATTTATTATATAATATGAATTCTATTATTTTCTATTAAATTAAAGATAATACATAAAAGAAATATATTTAAAAAAATAAAATAAAATTAGTCAGATGATTTTATTTTCTCACAGTCAAAAGATTTTGCTCAATTACCAACTGGATTTGGTATATATGATGCACACTCGGGTAATCCAATAAGCCAAATTACCATAAAGTTATATGAGGTATCATAATAATAAAGTGATTGATGCAATATATACAAAATTTTATAATAAAAAATATTACTTCAGGATAGTCCCTAAAAATCATATCAATAAAAATTACAAATCCCTTATAAATTTTTCTTCTCCAAATGCAAGAAAAATATGACTAGCCGCATAAGGATGACTTGAAGATAATGATAATTTCTCAAACTTTAAGTGAAGTGATAAAATAGCTCCTCCAAATAGTGATTAACTACATGGCCTAAAATAACATCTTTAGTTGTTAATCCTCAATGAATCATTCGGCAGAAAGTTAACATCTATATTGAATTGACACACTTAAGTAGATTTAAGAGATTTTCATAGAAGGATGACTTCATCCTTTACTTATTTTAATTCTTGCCTAACATGTAGAGAAACCTCACTAGAATTAGTGTTATGATTGCTAGAGAGAAGACAATCTCTACATTATACCACTTACATTGAACCTTTTGGCCTCTCCAAAAGTTAATCAATTATAATCTTCTTAACCATCTTTGATATCTAAAGCTCCAAATCAGCTTGAAGGGAAAATACTATTGCCTTTAATAAATTAAAATCTTTGCAACAAGGGATTGAAGGAGCAACCTCAATAAGTCGTGACTTCACAACCACAATTTTTGTAAACTCTTACATCTTTACTCGGATCTTAAGACTAGTCTCGTCTCCTCTCCTCAAACATTTTACATAATCAGCAAATTAAGTGGGAGGCATCAACAGCTTAGTTTATTTGACTTTAAAAGAAGGTAGCAAATAAAGAGCAATGATAGCTCTACTAAAATGTTTCCTCATTATGTAAGCTAAGATGAATTCGACAAAGAGGAATCACCATTAATGTTTCTTCCTATTAATTTTGTTTTTTTTTTTTTTTTTTTTGTGAAAGCCACTTACAAGCAATGCCCCTGGTAGCAACTTCCTTTTTTTCCTCCTTAATTTTAGTTAAATCATCAACTTTTTCCTCGATCTTCTTCAAAATAGGCATGGAGGAAGACTTGTTTGTAAAGTTGTGCCTCTATCATGCATTATATTCTTTAGCATCATTATAGCCACTTCCCCCACTCGATACTTTCCTAGCTTATCAATATCCTTTGAATAAGAGAGCAGTGTAGATAGAGCCCTTTAAAAAGGTTACAATGTATAGGCTTCTCTTGAAACTATCTTGTATAGAGAAGCTCTTAGGGCCATGTACAATGATAACCATAATGACAACTCAATTTGAATAAAAATTTTATTATTTATTTCTTTTACTATGTTTCCAAAGAGATGAGAATCAGAGAAAAAATGTACACATAATATTTTCTTAGGCAAAATGTACACAAAAGATTTTATTGGGCAGAAAAGTTCAAGGCTACTAACCCTCCTAAAGGGTTTGGATCCATCAAACTTGCTAATGAACTCACCAAAGCCATTCAAGAAATCCTACTCAACCCCAAAGTCATTTAAGCAAATTCATCAATCCCCACACTCAACTCAATAGAGTTCTCAACCTAGAAACCAATTAAGAAGAGCTAGTATGGCATAAACTACTCATACAAATTGCTTGAGGGACTTGGTGCCAAGGACTGACTCGTCGAAGTCATCCAAGCCACTTGACCTAGCCAATTAATCATCCAATTCGGCTAACCCAAGTGAGGTCGCTTAGCAGCTTTGCATTGGTCCATTTATTATTGGAAATCACTTATGCTTATACAATGTAATCAAAGAGTTTGGACTTGCAAATATTCATTTTATGGCAATCATTTATTATGCTACATCATATAATTTACTCTTTTATCTTATATGCAATATTTTGTATAGTACAAAGCATAGACTATTTCTCCACTTAAATCGGTTTGGTTTGGTTCATTAAAAAAGAAATATAGTAAAAAAAATGCAGAATAAAATGAATACTTTGGAGTTGTTTGAATAAATAGAAAGTAACTATAAGTGAATGTCTTTTTTTAGTTTGGGTTGAAGTAAAATAAATGCAGTCGAAATTCAAAAATGGTTGGAGGTCGGTAAAGGCTCTAGTGGCTGCCTATGGTGGGTCAATGGGTGGCAACAATGGTGTCTGGTGGTGGCCGCGGGGGGCAACAAGCGGCAGTGGGTGATGACGGTTGTCAGTGGCAATGGTGATCGGTGGTGGCCAACGGCGAGCAATCGGTGGTGGCAGCGGTCAAGCTAGTCGCTTACGGTATAAACGATTCTCGTGCAAAACTAGGCGAATTTAGTTTACTACAAAAATGAATACATTTACTTTACTTTGCATTTCTTTTTCATCCAACAAAACATCAATATTTTCAAAACCCTATTTTTAGAAATACTTTACACTACTTTAATTCGAACCAGATAACCCATTAAAAATAAGAATTCAGAGGATACATAGAATATTGATAAATTATAATGTCGCTCACACATAAATTTGAATTTAGGAGAAACATTATTCTATTCCACTAAGATATGATGCAACCATTAATGCTTGAGGAATGCACTCAAATTCTAATAAAATCAGTGAAGACTGCAAAAATGACACAATCATATAATTGCATTTTAATACTACAGAATTACAGATTGTTCAAAATCCCCATAAAATTTCAAAGTTACATATTAATTCTTGATTACAAATAATAAAATAGTTAAAATTAGTCAATTTTGAAAGTCATTAAAGTTCATACTTTTTTTAATATTTATAATTAAAAAAATTATAATTCTATAATTGTTGACTTTGACCATTCTTTCTATCTAAATATTTTGTCCCTTCCATTGTCAACGACGTATTTCTATTTATTAATTTGTTCTTATTTTTTACTAAACTAGCAGTGGCCAAATGGAAGTTTATCAGATGAAGCTTTACAAGATTTGACCGTTGGCATTCAAACACTGCAACAGTCACTGAAATATTTTTATAAGAAATAAAGAAAGAAAGATTTGAACCTCAACTTGAACTAAGAATCCAACTTTGTTCGAACCGTATTGTGCGAATATTGTGAATTTCTTCTCCTTTGAATTCCATGATCTTGATGAACAATGTTCGGTAGGGAAGATAAAGATTGGATCGATTGTGCGCGTGAAGAATTCGTTGGGTCGGTGATATTTGAGCAAGCTTGTGGGACCAATATTGTTCAAACTAGTTCTAGGGACCAACAATGTTTGTAATTAGTTTTGACGGTGTTCATGGGACCTTAGCAACTTTTGTTGGACTAGCTGAGGTGTTCAGTGTTAACACTTCATTGTGGAAGCTAGTGATTTAGCGGGCCGGCAATGTTCGAGCACAATGAAGAAGAGTTAGTTTGTGGGACCAATGGCATGAAGCAGGCATCACTAAGGAAGCCATCTTTGGACCGACGACATGTGAAGGAGAAGATGATTTCGTTAGAATGGTGACCTTCGAGACAATGAGTATATTGTATCGAAGATAATTTTATCTAAAGTAAAATTTCAATCATATTTCATTTATGTTCTACATACTTATTATGGCATACAAAATATTCATGCAATCCACTGGTTTGAAGGCAACACCTTCAAACTATTGCCCACAATAATAGTTCAACAACCTCATTTTATATAAACCACCTTTGTCAACGGTTTATGATAGCATTCTACCCTCATAGGCTTGAGTCGCTTGACAATGTATTTTTTAATATTTTTTTACAAATTATTTATTTAATAAAAGTAATTACCAGTTGAAAAAAAAAAAAAAAAAACATTCTCTAGAATTCTTCAAAGAAAATGACAAGGATACTTAGCCAGTGCCCTTTGCCCTTGCAAGCTGCTTATTTTGATCTCCATAGCAAACATTTTCGCCTACAAACTTACCATATAGCTATATATATAGGCATGTTGGAAGAGAAATTATTAGGTGCGGATATCGGACGAAGAGAACCGTTCGGATTTGTTGCGCTTTTACTGAGTATTTACCGTGTTTTTGCAAATACTCAATAAAAGCGCATCAAATATTCAATTATTTAATAAATTTGTTGTATTTGCTGCACTTTTACTGAGTACTTATGTTGTCAAACACTATTTATTGCACGTGATATAGTCATTGGAGCTTATTTTAAAAACAACAGAAGTGGAGCTGAATTTGAGCCACCTTCTGTGTGAGTTTGAGCTTAATCAATTAATAGAGTTCAAACAAACTTATACAAGTTCAAATTAGCTCATGCAGCATGTCATTTATCAGAAAAGAGAAGTTCATTCTTATTCAAGTAACTATTATAATAACTTGATAAAAAAATAAAAGATTAAATGAGAAATCAATTGAAATAAGAAAGAGAGAACTTCTTAAATAATTTTAACACCCTTTTACTAAAGCTATTGAATTTCTATACATTTTAAGTGTATTTTACATTCACATTTTTTTAAATGAGATGGCTCGCAAACTGAGGAGTCAAGTTTAGGTTGGTTCAGGCTTGATTTGTTAGCTCATTGAGGTCGACTAAAGAATCATTTATTGAGTCAAGCTTGTACAAGCTCACAAACCAACTAGACCCAGTTACACATTTTTTGAGTAAGCCTTCTTCTCCATTCACCTCAATTCAATCACCATTTTTCTTGCTGAACTTTGTTCTTACATCATTCCTTCTGTTAGTTCAGTCGAATTCATCTTCTTAGTTTAATGGTTCTTCTTTCATTCAATCATTTCTGCTGGGCAGAAATTTTTCTCTCTGCATTTTCCTTCCATCAACATTTAGCCACTAACAGGGAAAAATATTCAATCCAAGGAAAACAATCATTAGAAACAAACATTCTAATTATTCAAAAAAAAATCATGACATTTAAAGCTCTACTAATTTCTCTGTAAACTCTATAAGTAATCATTTGGGTCGGCTGCAACTTTTGATACAGAAGGTTATAAAATTATTATAGAGAAAATAGCTTTTTTGAAAGCTACTGTAAAAAATAGCTTCTTAGTGCAAAAATTTTCTGAAATCTATGAAAAATCAGCAGCTATATAGAAACTATGGTTACGATCTGAAAAGCAAAACAATAAGAAAACTATCACAAACAAAACCTAAAGCTCATCGAAGAGAAGAGAAGTGACACCTAGAAGTGGTGGGATCTAGACATCAGATTTGAACGGTGAGCTAAGTCTTGAAGACAACATTCTTAAAAGAGGGGCTATCAACAAAGAAGTCGTCCTAATTAAAATGGTTATATGTATGTAAATCTCTTAAAAATTAAACATAAAGTAATCTCCTCATCTTATTGAGGTATTTTATGTATCAATAGGTGACTACTAGCTTTTCAGTTTTAATTAGTCAAAATTTTTATATAAAAAAAATCCTCATATATAAATATTTTATATTAAAATGTGATAAAAGCTACTTATATGTTACTTCTGAGTAAAACAAACTTTAATTTTCAATAAAGAAAATCTGAACTACTTAAACCTTATAACTATTCAAGAAATAAGAAAGTCCATAAGGGCCCAATAAAATGATAATTAGCATGCAGGTCTCAAACTTGTGGCATCAGTAGTAAAACCCTCTAACCAACTATATATATATAATTTTTTGTTGGGAAGTGTGCAATGTCGGAACCAACCATAATTTTTGAAGGGGGGGGGGGGGGGGGGGGGAACTTTTAAATAACTGTTGGCAGATATGTCGGAGTCCAAAGGGATAGGGCCCTATGGCAGGGTTCGACCTGCCCTCTATTTCTCTTCGTAGATTGAGGGGGATAAATTATCTAAAGAATTGTATAATAATAATAATAATAATAATAATAATAATAATAATAATAATAATAATAATAATAATAATAATAATAATAATAATAGTAAAATTTTAGGGAGGGCAATTGCTCTTCGGGCTCGAAGGGGTTTCTGCCCCTGGAAGTGTGGGCTGTGCCCCAAGACCCCACTATAAATTCGTCGTTACAGGGGACCTTAAAAATATTGGTGCCAAAAGAAAAATTGCTCACCCGTGGGCATCAGATTGAAGAAAGCTAGCAATGTCATTTTCAGCCTCTGATGGCGACAACATTGACACTCTATCTCCAATAAGGTCGATACATGCTATTATCTAAAGATTGACCCCACATAATGGGATAAAAGCTTGATTTTGTTGTTGTTTTTATTAAGCTTTTATACTCATTATGTGATTTTATATGATTTCAGATAAAGATAAGGAACTTGTGATTTAAGGCTTAGCAGTAATTAGAGTTTTGGTTTTTAAGTACATTTTTCTTTAGTTTGTAGTGGCTATTGTATATATATTATTTTGGATAGTGGTTGTAGAATGCAAATATTGACTATATAAATGTAATGATGTTTTGTTTATGTCGTTATTTATTTTTTTAATTAATCTGCTCTATATATCAAATTGAACTGGTTATAAATGATTATTGGTTGTTAAATGAAAAGAAAATAAGAGAAAAAGGAAAGAAATTCTTTCAATTTAGATCTTGGGGCATGACAATTATAAACTTCAACTTAATAAAATTCTCTCTTAAATGGAAAAGCTACCATTATCTCCCTTCATGACAATAATCCCACTGACAATTGAAGAAAATAAGATTACTAAGCTATATATCCATGTTACTACTTGTAAAAGTAAATTGTTCAAACAATTTGCAAAGCTGGGATGGCTACCTAAAGGAGATGGCAATATTTAATTTCTCTATAATTATATCAAAGAGAGCAAAAATATTAATTTTATAAGAGAGCTTTCTACTCAGGATGGGGTTGTATATTTTAGCACTAATATTGTGTATAAAGTTACCAACTATTTTTCTACTTTGTATAATCAAAATAACTCTCACACTCCTCTCCTTACTATTTAAGGCTCCTATGTTTTTTAATTATTTAGCTTTTAAACTCATTAAGTAACTTAGTTTCTTACTCATTCATGGTGCACAATAGGTATCAAATTCTAAAAGTTGTTCAAAAAAAAAAAAAAAAATCAGAGTTGGAGAATTTTTTATATGACCAGACATAATCTGATTATCTTAATTCCTAAAAAATCATATGATAAGATGCTATCTAACTAATATCTATGTCCTTATGACATAGATTCTATAAAATTACTGCAAAAATTTTGACTAATACATTGAAGTAGACTCTTCCTCTCTTGTGCTTATCAAACATAGGGACATAATTGATAACATTCCTCTTGCTTTTAAATCACATAAAACTTCATATCTCTCAATGTTCATGAGGCGTTGTCAATAGACTTTTCATCCTTAATAGAGTTTACTAAAAAATTTTAATAAAAAATTTATTAAGTGGATTTTTGCATGTGTCAATGAAGTGCCATTTTATTATACTTGAATGTGAGATTAAAAGTTTCTTTATGTTCTCCAATGGGTTGAGACAAGGATATCCCTCTCCCATTTTTTATTCACCATTATCATTGATATATTTTCTTGCATTCAAGATCATGAAATTACCTATAGTCACTTTCAACCCATCCATAATGAGAATTTTGGTATTTGCCACCTGATCGTTGCTAATGATTTCTAGTGATGGGTTAGAAAAATTTTATGATTGTGTGGACCTAAATGAAATCATATGTTTATTAAAATCACATATTGGACCACAAGTTAATATCCCCAAATCAAAGACATGCTTCTCTTTAGCTATCATCACACAAGATTATTTGGTAATCAATTTAGACTATTTCTCATTTAGACATATAGGCATTCCTCTTAGGGCTAATAGAATTCATGTTAAAGATTATCTCCCTCTTTTTGAAAAATTAATGGTTGGATGGATATATGGAATCACAAATATGTATATTTAGTGGTTAGATTTTAGCTTATATGCTCCTTTATAATCAACCTAATTTCTTATTAGCATCATTAAGCTTATATCCTAAAAAGAATTTTAGGAAAAATTTTTCAATCACCAACCATTTTTTCTTTGAGGGGGGTGTGTTTAGCAAGATTCTATCTTTTTTTCATAATATTTAGCAAATCTTCTTAAAGATAAAGGTGGTATGGGATTATCTTCAATTTTGACCCTAAATAATATTAACAAAATGAGGATAGTTTGGAAAATTCTCTATTATTGCTATCTTTTTCTTTTGAGTTAGATTAGGGAGTCATATGGACCTTTATTGGTCATTTGCTTTTATCAAATGACATCATTATAGAGGGAGCTTCATCTGGTGGCCATTAAAATGAGAAGAGGGTTGTGTTTTTTTTTAAATGGTAATGGAAATAATGTTTCATTATTTTAATAAATGTAGGTCATTGGCTGTTCTCTAATAGAGATTTTGGTGCCCATCTATTTTGTTATTATTGGTTTACCAATAAATATTAGGTTTTGCCCTTTAATTTCTAAGGGATTTTGAAATACTCCAAACATATTGGTACACTAATTGATTTAACACCATTTCTCACATAGTTGACAAGGTGTTTTTGGTTTAATGACACTACCAAAGTAATTCATTTTTTAATAATGTGTCGTCTATTTATTGGCATCATTTGATTTGGTTTGAGTGACTCTCTCTCTCTCTCTCTCTCTCTCTCTTTTTCAAACACTATTTATGTTGTTGTATGACTTATTTGGATGGTCTGAAAATTTTAGATAAGTTTTAGACTAGAGATATTATTGCCGAGGAAAAAATGTATTTTCTTTGTTGAAAATCTCGAGGAGCTTTTTTTGAGCTGCCCTATCCATTTCTGATTGATTAGAAATTGGTTGCCATATGATAAATTCTTTCTCATTTGATGTCTTAAAGGCTAATTCTTCTCATTATTTTCATGAAAAATTATGTTATTTGGAAAACTAGAGATGGCAGTCAAATCTTCAATTTGAATCATTCTGAGATTATGATGGTGGTCAAAATCAAACTATTGGTGGCATATAAGTTAAGAAGATGAAAGTTTTAAGACAATTGGCCTTTTGAAGTTAAGAAGCAATTACTTGTTTGGAGTTTTGGATACATGTACTAGGATTGATAATCATTAAACTTTTGTAGTTATGATCTCTCTATTTTCTGCGTCCGAAGTCCAATTAAATGAAGACACGTAGTTCTAGCATGACCCGACGACCCAACCTGCTTATAAACACTTTTTTTTTTTGGACTGTTAGGGGATTTGAGTCCAGATGAGCTGGAAGGAATTTCTTCCGTCAACCACTCCGTCGTAGATCCGATCTCAACACACACTGTTTATAACTTATACACAATATGTCTATAACGAGAATTTATACACACTTTAGGCCGGGCGGGATAGTAAGATCAAGTTAGAAAAAAAAATTTACAGATCTTCATTTAATTGAAAATTCATAGATAGAGCTACAACCTAACTTCGAAATTAATAATTTCTCCAGTTCGAGAGTCCGACCAAACTCTCTATTTTTAAAAAAGTGGCGATGAAACGATAGAGAAGGAAAGGTACCAGCGGGCAACGGTAACTGGAAACAAATTAATTTTTTTTTTCCTCTGTAACGTTACTCTTTGTCCTCTCCCAAACGTCCTTTTTAGTCCACTTCTCTCTCTCTCTCTCTCTTACTCACACCTAGGAACTCGCTCTTCCACTGCACTCTTTGTAAAATTTGAACGCCGAACTCCGCTCGCTTAGACGGAAGAGAAGAAGCAAAAATGCCAAGGTTTGTTTGAGCTCATGGTTCCCTTTTGGTTAGAAGAAAACCAGAAAGGTTAGATTTTTAGCAGTTTTATGTAGTGATTTTGTGCTGAAAACAGATCATCAGAGCTGCCACACCAACGCCATTCTCATCGCGTTCCGCTTCGGCTCAAGTCTACAGCTTCCTCGGAAGCTAACTCCCTCCACCGCACCGCCGGCTTGGAACGCAGCGCGAAGCCCGACGATCGCCGCTCTGGTCACACTGTTATGCAAGAGGTACTCTGTTCCATTTCAAATTTTCTTCTGAAAATTGCTTTCTTTTGAACTCGGTCTTATGAAGTAGGCCTTTTGAACAGAAGAAGAAGGTGTTGAGAATGGCGGATCTGGAGACGAAGCTCGACCAAACTATGGATGAGCTCAAGAAGCTAAAGGAGCAGTTGGCTTCAGCAGAGGCGGCCAAGACGGTTGTGCAGAAGAAACTCGATAAGGTGAAGAAAACTGTTCAAAATCCAGATGATGTGGATGAGAAAGACGAAAAGAAGAAGCTTTTGCCGATCGAAAAAGACAGCGATAGCTGCATTACCACCTTAGATGGAGATCAAATGGGCTCCTCTTGCAGTGAGGAAAATGCAAGCCAGCTGCAGACAAAGGCGGTGATGATTGAGGAAAAAGTTAGATCTGAGGAAAAGGAGATAGAGGAGGTGGAGAGTAAGCTGCTGGCTGAATGTGCCGAGATTCTGGAGATGGCTATGGTGAGAGCCAAGCTGACTGAGAAGGAGAAGGAGCTGAAGATAGTTGTGGCGGAGAAGGAAAGCCTTAAAAAGGAAGCAGAGGAAGCAAAAGCTTGTTCTTTTATAGCCGGTCAGAAAACAGAGGAGATGGAGATCAAGCTGGCAGGAACAAAGGAGGAGCTGAAACAGAGCAAGTCATTGGTAGAGCAGCTAAAGCTGAAGCTGGAGGCCGAGGCAGTCGCTAAAGCATCCATGGAAGCGGAGATGAAGCGTCTCAAAATCCAAACCGATCAGTGGCGCAAAGCCTCAGAGGCTGCAGCCTCCATAATTGCCACCGGAGACGAGAATTTCAGATCAACTCAGAAACCACTCGAAAGCTACAATTTTTCAACCAATGGAGTTCTGTGGTCGCCTTTGATCGCCGGATCGCAGATGGATGAAGGACAAAAGAAACGAAGCAGCGGCAGCGGCGGCGGAATCAGAGTGTTTGGAGAACTCTGGAAGAAGAAGGGGCAGCAGAAGTAATCCGAATTTTGAACTGAGTGTAAACAATGGTTGTGAATCTCATCAACCACTCCGTTCCTTCTTCTTCCACATATCTTCCCCTGTTCTCTGCAATTTGATTGCTCTGTTTGTTCTTCTTAGAAAACGAATTTCTTATTTTGATTAGTTCAGTAACTTCATTTTGTGATCCGATATGATTTTGTTAGCTACTGGTTGTTTGTAATTGCTGACAGGCCTCAGTTCAGCTAACACCCAATCCATCAAGGCTAAGATCTCTGGACTGTTATTTAATGCAGGGCCCTATGAATTTATATAGAAAAAAATTGTTTTCAGGTCCTGCTTTGGATAATCAATGATGATGCCAGAAGGGTGAAGGAGAACTGAGAAAGACTTTTTGAACAATTTTTGAATGTTTGGAAGTAACAGTAAAATTTTCTGCTACAGACTGAACTTTCTTGATTTACTTTGAATTTTGATTTCCCATAAAGACATTTTTGAGATCTTAAATGAAATCTGCTCAGAAACTCGGCCCAAAATCTGCCTGTTTTGTTCTTTACTGAACAGTAAACTACAGCATTCATCACAGATTTCAACGGAGTTTTTTCTTTTAAACAAGAAGCATTATTTATTGAGCTATAGAATCTGACTGAACAGAGGCAGCTGCTTTGAATTTTACTTCGACTTAATTTTAATCACTTCGAAAATTTTTATTTTTTTTATTTTTATGTAGCTGATAAAAAATTATTTCGCATCATCAAAGATTTTAGTCTAAAAATTTCTATTGATATGAGCAATATTAAATCTTGTTAAGAAAAAAAAGCCTAATTAATGAGAACTTAGAGAAAGATAGAGGGAGTCCCGAAGTAACTTTATACAATTTGAGAAATTATTATGTGCAGAGTCCCGAAGTAACAACACGTGAAGACACCTAAAATTTCTCTCTTGTACACACGCAATGTACAAGAGAAAAATCCAGGTGTCCTCATGTAATTGGAGTTCAGACAGCAACTAAACTCTGCACATAATTATTTTTCCAATTTGAGACATTGCTTTCATGTTTCAAGCTCACCCTCTGGAATTTTTATTGCGTCCTCTGACCCCTCTATTATGGGTTAGAAATCAAAACACAATGCCACATAAAAAACTACATGTCAGTGACACAAGTATAAAATTACTTAAATGAATGATATCATTTCGAATGAATCTTAGACCGAAGGTTTCGTTTGTGACAAATTTCTAATTATTTAATAAAGTTATTGTAGAGAAAATAATTTTTTAAAATTATTGTAAAAAACAGCTTTCTAATATAATGAACAACAGCCAAATAAAGTTATAGTTGTAGTCGAAAAGCAAAGCAGTAAGAAAGGAGTCACAAACGAAGCTGAAGTCCTCAACATCTTCACTTCGAGCTGACAGTTAGCTTTGATGAATCCTACTCACGAGTTCGGCGAACGAGTCCGATCAAAAAATTTGCAATTTGATAAAATATTGAGAATGAAATTTTATAATTTTATAATAAATTTTAATATTTAAATAAAATTTTGATGAATAAAAATAAGGAAATGTTAATTCTGCAAATTAATATTGGACCACCAATTTTTTAATAAATTTTGGTCGCGTCTACGAATTATAATTGCACGTGCAGGCCAAGCATCTCTTTAAAAGCCGAAAATGTCAGAAGAGCCCCCCACTGATCAATTGGATGATGAAGAGAGAGACCCAAAGCATATTTTAAGAGATTTTGGAGCATCTAATCTTAGCAAACCAATTAGAATGGCAATAAGGAATATGAAAATGACTCTATTAGTTGAAATGTCCAATGCAATTATTTTTTTATAAAGCTTTAGTAGCTCATCACATTTAATGCAACCCTATGTGCATTTTACAATATTAACCTTTGGAGGATTTGCTAAGAAAGGTAAGAGAGAGGTTAATTATAATAGTTCTACTTAGAGCACACCAACAAATATAAACCAAGAATGTATAGAGTATACCTCAGAGAGCATAGTGTTTATGCCAAATTTGTTTGATCCACCCATTCTGCTCGTTCAGATGCATCACTATATGTTTTCTCTCTCTCTCTCTCTCTCTAAAGATCATTTTGTGCAAACATCAAACCGTCCGGAGGCGAATCAGAATACACCACATCAACCGGCACACAGCGGTACACACCCGTGGTACATAGCACAAAAATGACATGACACATTCTGATTCACCTCCGAATGGCGTCCGTATCCACACAGAATAAGTTTACCTCTCTCTCTCTATCTCTCCTTCTTTAAGTGTGAGATTCATTTGATTTATTAGCCACCATTCTCCCAATGTTTGTTGTGTTCCTGCTTCACCCAAATCTATCTCAAGTGTTGGATTTCTTCAATGATTTCTGATAGGCATTGCCCAAACATAAAAAAAGCTTACAGATTTATTTCTGCTGCTCAACTTACTATGTCTTTGATTTTTGTTGGACGATGATGAACTGCTGCTCCCCCTCATTGTATCTTTCTGTACTGCTAGATGGCTTTTGTTCAGGCGTAGGCAACGACAGTGTTGTGCTTTCAGTCTATCTGGCTATATGACTGACTTTAGAGGATATTTTGTCTTCACATTCTGAGTCTAGTTTTAGACCATCTCTTCTTAAATCAGATCAATTTTATGCACTCTGATTTTCTAGGGTTTTTTTTATTTTAACATTGTAATTTTGTAAATGCAGTTTATATATTTCACTGTTGTAAATTAAGTTATATTGGGGCTAAGGTCTTTGTAATTCTTTTTGTTCTTCAATAGTAATGTAAAAAAAGTTAAGTCCCTCATTTCACCCCATAAAAAAAAAGAAATGAAAAGATAAGAAAGAGGGAGAGAGAGAGATGCATAATAAGTAGAGCTGTCAAAATCGAGTCATGGGTGGGGTTCAAGTCCGAGTTAAACCCAAAACTGACCCGACACATATTGACCTGACTCGAACCTGATCCCGATCCATTTTTTTAAAACAGATCATTTTCTCATACCCAAACCCAACCCGCTTCAAACTCGAACAACCCGACACGACCTACCAACTCGTTGACGCCTCACCAGAAGGAACGTCGTCAAAGGAGACGGATGATGGGCGTGGGTCAACACTCGGCAGTTCACCAACCGCCGTCCATGTCAGCACTCGGTAGCTCACCGACGGGTCAACACTCAGCACCACAATTATCAATCACCTTATTTATTACATAGCTTTACTAAGCTCGAATGCACATAAGGAAAATAAAAGCACAAGTAGACATAACTGCATACACAAAAATTTCTAGAGAATTTTTATTAGCCTCTATTCATAATATGCTAAGCAAGTAGCTAGTTTCTTCTAGGCATCATACAATAAGTATCTATAAAAAGAAAATATTTCTACCCCAATACCATATAAATAAAGCCAAATAGCATTACTAGCTCATCAATGTTAATAACGACATCGAGATCGAAGTGAGCATAAATCAATTTGAATTGACTCAACAACACGTTGAATCTACTTGACATAGCCCAATTTAATATAATTAAAATTGGATTGACTTTCGTTAATATTGAAATTAAATTGCTTAAATTGGATTTGACGCAAACCTATTTAATCAAAATTAAATTGCAATGATCGAGGTTGAACCAACATTATGTCGTCAGGTGTCCACCTAAGAGAAAGCCTAAGGGTGATTTCTACACTAAGGTAGGAAGATCTAGATTCTAGGAGAACTATAGAGGAAAATCGACCTCACAAAAAGTGAGGTCAACAAATGGTTGGTATTGACTGAAACAACCGATGGGATCCAGGAAGTAATAAAATTTGACTTTGACTTCAATCTTTACCAAATTCCATAGCTTGGCATGCTATGCAAGCTTAAAATTAATTTGAGTTGGTAAATGTGATGAATTTAGATTGATTAATTTGAAAGGGGTCCCTAGTTCTAAAAGGAGGGTACCTGAACATAGGAGTTCTCACCTATCTCTAGAGTTAAAAGTTGAAATTCATTCTAGTTCAAGAAAAGGCTGCCTAAGTATGAGGACTCACACCTATTCCAACAAAATAGAGGGTGCTTCTAAAGAAAGGAAGCCTAAGTATGGAGACTCACAACTATCATTTAGAAGACTAACTAAAATATCTGGATGGCTAAACTAGAAAGGTGCCTTTAAAAGGCACACTCCAACACTAATTAATAGAGTCCTAAGAGAAAGGATGCCTAAATATGGAGACACACCTATCCCTAAAGGACAAATTAAAATATCTTGTCAGGATGGCTAAACTAGGAAGGTGTCTGTAAAAGGCGTGCTCCAACACTAGCTAACCGGGTCCTAAGGAAAAGAATGCCTAAGTGTTCAGACTCACGCCTATCCCTAAATGACAAATTAAAATATATACTCAAGATGGATAAACTAGGAAAGTGTCTATAAAGGCATTCTCCAACACTAGCTAAGGCCTAAGAAAGGACAACTTCAAATATCTAGTCAGGATGGCTAAACTAGGAAGGTGCCTGTAAAGGTTTCTCCAACACTAGTTAACCAAGTCCTAAGGGAAAGGATGCAGGATAACTTGGGTGACTAGGGAAAGGTTCTTTAACCTATACCTAATGTCACACTAGAAAAGATCTAAGACATTGTTGATGCTACACCCAAAATTGTAATAGAAATGGGATCCAAAGATCCAAGCGCTTACTAGCGCTTCCTAACTCAAACTATAATTAGGCATACTGATGAGACGTCCTAATGTGTAGAATGAGAAGGGTCCTAAGTTTGAAAGATTTGAAATGATTTGATTTGAAAATTTGATCTTAACTCTTCATCCTAAATGACATTAAAAACATTCATATAGTCCATTGGGGGTCATATGCCATTTCTACTTATCATTTTCTAAAAGAGAAGAACAAGATTGAAGAGATTTGAGTACTGATGAATATGAAAATTTTAGATTGAAAGTTCTCTTTTCCTTTCTGTTACAAATGATACTTATAACTTGCAAATGATCCACGGGAGATCAAGAGCTTTTATGCATGTCATTTTTCAAGAAAAGAAAAGGAATTGAAGTTTTGGATTTTGATTCAAATTTATGTGATTGTTAAGGATTTAAGAAGTTTTTTGTTTGAAAATCTTTACTCTCCCGCACTTCCCTACAAGAAAAGATGATCATACAAAATATTCGACTAAGGAAAGGATTATTTATTTCTTCTGCAGGTCATTACTTCCAAGAAAAAGAGAAAGAGAGGCACCAGTTTATTCATCCTTGATAGTAGCGCCTATCAAAGCATCCAAACTACTCATGAGGATATTAAAGTTTTCAATAATGTAAGACCTTCGTAATTAAAGATTTTGAACGTTGGAACCTAGTTTTGAAATTACAAAATCAAATACCAACATAGTTGCATAACAAAATTTTATATTTTATTGAGATTTATTTGCGGATACAAGTATGGGTAATACTTTTTTAGATAATGTCCATTAATAGGAAGCATGGGACATTCACCCTTGCAGCCAACCAATTGATAGGATCCCCCCGGTTAGACTTTCTCCATCACGAAAGGGCCTTCCCATGTAGGCTCAAATTTTCCACCCATACGGTGGTGAATTAAAATAGGCCCTCAAACAACTAAGACTAAGTATCATACTCGGAAAGTTTTAGGATGGGCCATTTTATCATATGCTTGAGCCATACGGGATCTATATAACTCAAGATTTTGTTAAGCTAGCAAATGCTTTTCTCTAAATCGTCAAGTTCCTCCAATCGAAGTTGGGCATTTTGCTCAAATATAATATGGTTATTAACTATAATTCGTCGTAGAGAGGAAAGTTGTACCTTCCAAAAGGAGAACAACCTCAACCCCAAAAGCTAAAACAAATGGAGTAGACTTAGTCGGTGTTCTATATGTGGTCCGGTAGGCCCACAAAGCCTCACTTAACTTCTCATGCCATGTCGTTTATTTTCCTCTAGAATTTTCTTCAGAATTCGCTCCAGAGTTTTGTTGAAGGCCTCAGCCAATCCATTTTCCCAAGGGTAAAAGATGATTGAATATCTCCACTCAATATTATGACGTCTGGCAAAATTATTTATTTTGGTGCTTTTGAAAGAAGCTCCATTGTCAGATAAAATTTGACGAGGAATGTCGAATTCATATACAATATTATGCCTGAAGAATTGGAGGACATGATGAGCTTTTACTTCTCGCAACGAGACGACTTCAATCCACTTAGAGAAATAATCAGCTGTAGCCAAAATGAATTGATGGCCCTTAGAAGAAGGCGGGTCAATGAGACCGATTATATTTGTACCCCAACTTTTGAAGGGACACGAAGCAATTGTTGGATGCAAAATATTACGCGGTTGATACAAAACTACACTATGTACTTGGCATTGATGACAACGATGTGCAACATGCATGCAATCCTCAATTATCAACGGCCAATAGTACCCCAATCTCTTTATTTTCAACTTCATTTTGGGATCGGATTGGTGAGCACCACATAGTCAAGCGTGTACCACGGTCACAATTTTTAGGGCTTCGTGTTTATTAATACAATATAACCACATTTGATCAAAAGACTAGTGGTACAAAATATCATTGACCAATGCATAAGAGAGAGCCCTTCTCTTAATCTTGTAAACAACAATTTTTTCTTGAGGGAGTTGCCTTCTTGTAACTAGTCAATGAAGGGTTGTCTCCAATTAATCACTTCATCTTCCATAGCAAGAACAATATTATCCTTAGAAGGAGATTTCTTGTTCATGTACTCCAAATCTATGAGAGAAAGTATCTCACGACCTTGTACTTCTATAGAAATTGGCTCCTCCTCTAGACTAGCTAATTCCTTTGCAAGCATTGCTAGGGTATCTGCCATAGAATTTCTCCTACGGGATATCCTATACAAAGTTACATTTGGAATCTATTTGAGGAGCTTCATCATCTATTGGTATTACATAAAAAGTTTAGGCTTCAAGACTTTATAAATTATGGCAACTTGATTGATAACGAGTTGTGAATCTCCAAATATCTTGATTTCTTGGATTTCCATAGATATCGTTAATTCTAAACCAAATATGAGAGCTTTGTATTTAGCTTCATTGTTGGTGCAAGACTCTAATAAATGGTAAGAATAACATAGCAACCATTTTTGAGGGGTTATGAACACAAACCTGATACCGACTTTTCCAGGAATGGCATCATAAGATTCACGAATCTTCTGAGAAGATGCGGAACCGTGAAAATGCAACTCCCAGGTAGTACCTTCCTGCTCTAAACTCAAAACTTGTTCACCGGGAAGATCATCATTTAGAGAGGACTCAACAAGAATCGGGTTTGCCGCTAAGAAGTCAAGTAATGCTTGAACTTTCACATAGTTAATGTCAAATTGGAGAAGGATCATGGACCATCATGCCAAACATCCGGACAACGTTGGACGGGTCATGAGATATTGCAAGGGATTGATTTTTTAGATAAGATTTACCTTATGGGCTAACATGTAATTCTTCAATTTTTGGGTGGCAAAAATCAAGGCCAAATAATACTTCTCAATGGACAAATACTTAATCACAGTGGAGAGCAATCGATGAATTAAATAATAGGGCACATTTACTTTTCCTTCATCGTTAGTTTGAGCTAACAAGGCTCAAAGAGATTCTTCTAAAGCTCTGATATACATGATTAATGATTTTCTAGGTATGGGAGCTACCAGAACTGGAGGTGACATCAAATATTGCTTTAAGTTCTCAAAAGCATTTTGGCATTTATCATCCCAATAAAGTCGGGCATCTTTTTTGCATAAAGCAGCAAATGATTGACACCTGCTAGAGAGGCTAGAAATAAATTTCCTCAGATAAGCCAACCTACCCTGAAGAGATTTTAATTAAGGCTTTTGGGAGGCATCATATCCAAGATGGCTTCTAATTTGAAAGGGTCAATTTTGATACCACAATGTCTCACTATGAATCATAGGAACTTCCCTGAAGTCACACCAAATGCGCATTTTAGATGGTTCATCTTCAGATTGTAATGGCGTAACTGCTCGAAGACAATTCTCAAATCATAAAGTTGGTCTTCCCTCTCACGACGTTTGACAACCATATCATTGACATAACATTCCACTTGATTGTCATTGAGTTTGTCTAAAATCCAAGTCATCACCCACTGGTAAGTTGCATCAACGTTCTTAAGTCTAAAGGACATACCTTATAACAGAAGACCCCTATAGGTGTTCTAAACACAGTTAATTTTTCATGTTCAGGGGCCATCCTGATTTGATGGTGTTCAATGGATATGTGATCTTTCTTGAACATTCTCTTATGATTATATTTTGCACTTAATCATAAAAATATTGCATCATCCAGGAAAAAAATGAGAATGTAGACAATCTTTTCCAAAACTTATTTCTACTTTCAAATACCTATGTAAAATATTTTATCATCTTTCAAGATGGTATAATATTCTCTTTATCATATTTGATCGTAGAAATGACATATTTTTCAAAACTCATTCTCGCTTTTAAATCCTTTGTAGAATGTTATGTTTATCTCTCGAGATGAAATAATATTCTCGTCATATTATTTGGTTGTGGGGATGGTGAAATTTTCAAAACCTCATTTCCATATTCAAATACTTCCATAGGAAACATTATGTTCATCTTTTGGGATGATATCTTATTTCCTTAATTGTGTTTGACAAGAGAAATAATATTTTCTAAAATCATATTTTATTATTGAATTCATTGTAGAATAATGTGTCTGCCTTTCGAGATGATTCTCATCATAAGGGAAGCCCCTATAGTTAATTACATCCTAGAAGAAATAACTCTCCAAGGAACACTCTCGATTAAAATTGTGGCAAATATTTTTACGATTTCAAAAGTTTAAGATAAAAATTGGAAGATTTTGGAATTTTCAAAATGAATTGGATCAAAGTCGAGCAGTTCTTTCCAGTGTTGAAGGAGGAAGGGTAGGAAGCATTAGGATACTGAGATCGCTCAGAAGTGCCCCAATCTAACCTATGGTTGAGCATTAATGTTTCGGGTTGAACATTCTAGTATATTTAACCTATAGGTATACTCCTAAAGAAGGTAATATGAATGGGAAGGATATAAGTTATGGAGATCTAGTGCCTAGGCTTTTTATTTGTCATTCACATCACTCCCTAAGTTTGTGCGTGAAGGGAATTTTATGTCATAAAGGCTTCTATCTATACTCCACATCACCTATCAAGGACATAGGTGAAATGAGTTGTGTACTTAATCATCATAATTTGTTAATGAATGTTTGTGCATTTTTCTCCAAATATCAATTTAGACAGCATGAGGATAGGTCATTGATCTGTTAATAAGGATAACAAAAAATCTCTTATGAAACATTAGTAAACATAAATGGAAAGATGTAATATGGTTAACCTTCTTTGTAAAAATTTGCATCAGATTTTATTCACGAAACAGCCACAAACACAATGATAGCCACCTTACCAATATAAGAAATAGGCAAGAATCTGACAATCTACATGGCTCGACAATCATATCATTCATCCAAATGAACATGTACTCTTGCTAGACAATTAATATAACTGATAGCTGTTATAAGCACGTTATAATTCATATAGTTATAGTATGAAAAGTAAGAAACAGGCGTCCAAAATGTTTAATAAATAGTTGACTTCAGGAGTACTAAGTTCATTTATGGTGTTTACTGTGACAAGATAGGAACACCATAGTAACAATAATTTCAATCTGAAAAGGGCTCAATCAATGTCATTATTTTACAGAGAGAAAAGTGTACTAAAATAAAAGCTGAAATACTTGTGATTCAAGATTTGCATTTGAATATGCTATTGCATTTCAACTTGTGACCTCCAGGCTCCATAATTCATCATATTTTTACACCATATCATGATCTTAAACATTCAACTAATAATCAAGGGCCCCTTTCATTGGAAAAGATTGCAATTAGATTTGCATATTCCAATGATGGGGAATGTAAATTGTCAACTAATCCAAAAGAATTGCAACAGAAGTATATACAAGTCCAGCCTTCTAATCGAAGAACAGATCAATTTCATTAAACAACTAAGCATGGGAATAAAGCACAACACACTCAAAAGAAACTTGAATCACTATCTTGACATTTGCTCAAAATTTACCCTCCCTCAAGGTTATAAAAGTCATATTGATAATGTTTTAATCCCTACTATTGTCAGAAAACAAGAAGAGATAATGATCATATCTCATTGATGGAACCAAAATAGCATGCAAGACGTTTGAAAGTATGCATGAATAGAAGTCCGGTCTAGCATGGGATGTTATATTAATTCACATGCCAATGTATTTTTATCTGAACATTAATATTGGATCGAACAGAATAAATAAGACCTTGCTTTCGTCACCCATAAAAAAAAAAAAAGGATAAACAGAAATGTTATTCAAGCTAGCTCTTTATTCTTTCCCTTTCGAATCCCCATTTAATGATCCTTGAAGTAGTTATTCAAAACAGAGATTATGTTTGCCTCCACGCAGTAACATTTAGGGTGCATTTAGGATGACTACAGCTGTCGGTAAAGCAGGCTGTAAAGTTCTTGTAAAAAAGTTGCTTTCCGAAGTTACTGTACAGAAATTAGTATCTTTTGTTTGGGAAGTATAACTACTGAGTTGCTACGCTGCAGCTATATATGAAAAAATTACTTTCATACCCTTATATATATTGATATAAAAATAATTATTTATGTCATTTTTTTTAAATGATGATGATAACACACTAACAATTAATAAAATTTGTATCCAAAAAAACCTTAGCCGAACCTTCTTGCTGCTTAGCGAGAATAGGTTTTTTAAATGAAGAAATTATGATTACGATTAGAAGAAAAGATCAAGTTCTTCCTTGCATTTCAATTGACAAAGTACTATGAAACATACCTTCAACTTTTTGTATATCCAGTACTATGAAACCAAATAAAATCCGCCATATGAGCAAGTATATGACTTCATAATATAATGAACAAGCTCAAATAATTTTATTATTTTTAAATGACAAATAACATCAACCATATATATAGTATATCCAGAGCCATCTAGAGGTATATATGTTCAATTTATTTCAACAGAAGCTTATGTAAATTCTACACTTAAACCGATTCGAATAAATTTCCAGAAGAGCAATCGCCAATTGGTTCAAAAGTTCCTCTTCATCATTTGAAAAAATATATAAAACTCAAAAAGACACGAGAGAAAAAAAAATTATAAAAGAAAATCAAGTCTTTGATATTTTTATTTGAATAGAGTGAAAGAAGAAAACAAATGACAAATTTTTTAATCAGAAAAGGGTAAATACTAATCACAATCGGACAACCAAATAAAGATCCGCCATATGAGCAGCCAACGTTTTAACAAATTCTTCCACATCAAAACTCATAAATACCAAACAAATCATCTCCAAATCTCATACTGCTCTAAAACTTAAGAAATTAGTAATAATAATTTTTTGTTATGTATTTAACAATCAAGCAACAACTCCAAAAAAAATTGATCAGATATATGACTTCAAAAATTTATTATTACTAATTTTTTAAGTTTTATAGCAGTGTGAGATTTGAAGAAGATTTTTTTGGTATTTATGAGTTTTGACGTGGAAGAAATTATTAAATCGTTGACTGCTCGTATGGCGGATCTTTATTTGGTTATCCGACTGTGATTAGTATTTGCCCTTTTCTGATTAAAAATTTTGACCTTGGATAATGGAAAACCTTAGGATCTTGACTGGGTATTTTCTACCCACCTGGTAGGGTAGGTTCTATCCCCAATCATCTACCTACTTGACACTTAGTGCATCTAACCTACATAAGTTACATCTAAAACCCAAATCAATAATAAAATCACTAACAAGTAATAAATCGATAATATATATAAACAAACAAATGCACATGCCTAAAGGAGAAATATTATAAGATTGAGTGTCACATTATACTTAAAGTAAGATAATTCATTTTTTTCATCTATAACTAACCTAAACTAAAAAATAAAACTAATTGACATAAATAAAGCGCATAAAATTTCTATTTATTTAAAGAAGTTAATTAATTAATTAAGTGAATTCAAGATTACATATGAAGAATAAAAAATGATAATAAAGATAATAAAAAATAATCAATAATTAATTAAAAATCCAACAAATTCAGAACAATCCTAAATAAATTTCATGAATACATAATTAATTAAATAATTCAATTAACCCTTCAATAACATTTTCAAATTTAACAAATTCTCCAACAAACTTAAAAAACTTATTAAGAATTAAAATATATTTTATAAATTCATTAAATTCTAATAAACAACAACTTACATCGAATAGGATATCAAAATAGTGAAATCTTCTTTATAAAATGCTTAAAAGTCAAAAAAAAAAAATGTAAAACATTAATAGTTGAATTGAAACCACCCCAAATAAAATTAAATATATTTAAAATTAAAAATTGAAACCCCAAACTAATTATAGGGCTGACCACCCGCACAACCTGACAGTGGATATTGCATATAGGCCACCAGCCTTAGACCCTCATGTTAGGTTACTTTATTTTGTGTGTTTCTTATATGCTTTACATGTTTGTTTGTATTTCCTTACTTTTCATATTTTATTCTTTTATTTAATTGCAAATATTAATCCATTAATTAGAAAGCATAACCCAAAATAAAATAAAATACACTTGATTACAACATTTAAATAGAACTTAAAATTTAAACCCTTAAATAGAGAATAAAACAACTGACACCATAATATTGAACGACATTTTAAACCACTGATTTACACACTAAAACTTTCATGATTTTACAAAAAAACATAAATAAAATAAAAGACACTTGATTACAACTTTTAACTAGAACTTAAGATTGAAATCCTTAATTAGAGAATAAAACAATCGACATCATAACATTGACTGGCATTTTAAACCCCATTTACGCACTAAACCTTTCATGATTTTACACAAAAGCATAATAAATTGGTGTGCGACGGACATTTGCATGGTTGCCTATGGTAGCCTGGAGTCTAATCAGCACTAGTTTTTAGGGAAAACTCTTTTTACTTGAAATGAAACAACAAAATCCCTTAAATAATGTAGAAAAATAAATAATTATAAGAAATTTAATGATATGCAATATTAACAAACTACAAAATTAAAATCTTTAACTACATTTAGGACTAGATGTAATGATCCACCATTTATAGTTTGGGACCATTAAGATTTCTTAGATGTCGGCCCCAATCTTCTAATCAAATAGCCTGTCATATATTACATTTCATAAGATCGGGCATCATAATTTTAAAATGCTAAGTGAGTTTAGCTGACAGTCCTAGTCAGACAGGAACGTAAGTCCAGAAGAGTCAAACTTTCTCAAACCCTTGATAGGGTGAGAAATACAAGTCTCATCACATTTCTTTAAACTAGGACCTAGTCGTTATTATGTAGTGACTCACTTTAGTTTTAAGTTGTGAGGTTTATTGCATATCATAAGCCCTCACCTCTTAGGAATTATCTTGATATGGTGATCAAAAATATAAGTCCAAACTTTTTAATAAAAGTTTAACTTTAAAAAAATAAATCTCATTCTAAAACATTAAAGTCCAACCATAGAGTAGATTGAAGCACTTCTGAGCAATCTCAAAATACTAGTGCTCTCTATTTTTTCTTCTTCGACTCTAAAAATAATAGTTCAATCTCAAACCCTTCCCATTTAAAAATTCCAAAATCTTCTAATCATTACCTTAAACTTTGAAATCCTGAAAATATTTATCACTATTTTAATCAAGAGTATTTTTGAGGGATTCACCTCTTCCGATATGTAATTAATCATAAACTTATGCACTTATGGGGAACCTACAAGTCTAGAATAAAATAAACCCTATCTTACTCTCATAGGATAGGGAAAAAATCTTTTGAAACATAGACGATCTTTCCAAAACTTATTTATACTTTCAAATATATTTGTAGAATATTTTTATCATCTTCGAGATAGTGCAAAATCATCTTTGTCATATTTGATCGTAGAAATGACGTATTTTTAAAACTCATTCTTGCCTTGAAATCCTTCATAGAATGTTATGTTCATTTATTGATATGATATAATATTCTCGTCATTGTAATTAGTTGCGAGGATGGTGAAATTGTTGAAACCTCGTTTCTCTTTTCAAACACTTACATAGAAAACATCATGGTCGTCTTTCGAGATGAAGTCTTATTTCCTTGATTGTAGTTGATTAAAGAAATGATATTTTTCTAAAATTTTATTTTGTTATTGAATCTATTATAGAATATTGTGTCCGTCTTTCAAGATGATATGATATTCAAAATATAGCATTCAATCACAAAATAGGATAGCACACCTAATATGTGCGGAGAATTATTTTCCCACAGATTTTTCTGGCAACTCCACTAAAGATTATTTATTTTTTTGTACAGGTCATCACTTCTCAAGAAAAGGAGAATGAGATAGAGTAGTTCAATTATCTTTAATAGATAGCATCCATCAAAACATCTAAACAACTCACGAAAAAGTTGAATGTTTTTAACGATGTTATATTTTCATAATTGAGGATTTTGAATTTCAAAACCCGGCTCAGCACGACAAGCATGAAAGGTCTTAAAAGCTCAATGAGAAGTGGTTGACTCCATCTAAACCAAATAATTTGAACTCGGCTAAAATGATTTTAATCAAATAGTCAAAACTTAACAACCTTCTATTAAAAAAATTGTAGTTTCAAACAATTTTGAATTTCAATAATATGGAAAAGTTATCTTTTATGCGAAGAGAGTGATTTCGACTCTAATTCTGACTCTTAAAAATCATAAATTGGATGATGATAAGCTGAATTTTGTAGAATTTTGATAAAGTCATAATGGACGTCATCAATGATAGAATCCCTCATATTCTAACATCCTGGATTAGATAATCATGAATTACTCTAGACATGATACATACATATGATGAATTAGAACATCAGACAATCTTTTAAAAAACCAACCAAAAGGAATATCCCTTAGTCAAGTCTCGAAAACTGCATGTCAAAAAGAGTGAATCTTAAGTCCATAAGTATTACTATATATTTTCAAGCATTAGGACTCTGTCTGGAATCTAGTCCAAATTGGAAGGTATTCACAAGAGTTAAAAAATATATTAATAATGGTTTGTTGCACCAGTGTTCTTAAGTTCAAATGGCATAATCTTATAATAGAATACCACTCTAGATGTTTTAAACACAATGAATTTTTCATCTTCAAGGGTCATCCTGATTGGATTATATCAAAAAAAAGTCATCCATAAAGGAGAAAATAGCATGTGATGAAGCAATGTCTACCATCAGCACCGATATAGATAACGTGAATTCATCTTTGGGACATGATTTGTTTAGATCAATGGCCATTACATACATCTCATAAAATATAAATTCAATGTATTATAAATAATTAATAAATACATGTCATAATACAATTAATAAATACAACTCATTGTATTATAAATAATTAATAAATCTAAAAATATATAATAAATATGCAAATCAATGATTGTTACATACATCTCATTGTACTAAATATAATTAAATAAAAAAAACTATTACATACACCTCATTGTATTAAACATAATTAAATAAAAAAATTATTACATACACCTCAATGTATTAAATAAAATTAATGCCACTAAAAATAAAAAATTTATAACTTTTAAAAATTCTGAAAGTGCTTAAATTTCCTTACACCTCAAATCTTAATCATCCGTTTTATTTTCTCTAAAATTATTTTATCCATTTATTATATTATAAATAATTAATAAATCAAAAAATATATAATAATTATACAAACTAATGTCCTTTACATACACCTTATAAAGTATACATTCATTGTATTATAAATAATTAATAAATACACCATATAATATAATTAATAAATACACCATATTGTATTATAAATAATTAATAAATATAAAAATATATAATAATTATACAAATCAATGACCATTACATACACCTCATAAAATACACCTCATTGTATTAAATAAAATTAAATAAAAAGGTCGAAATATACATATTTTTGTATTAAATAAAATTAATGTTGTTTAAAATAAAATTTTTATGACCTTTAAAAATAAGAATTTTATATTTTTTATCAAATTAAATTATTTCATAATTTATTAAAATAAGAATGTCACTTAAAATACACCTCATTATATTAAATAAAATTAATGCTGCTTAAAATAAAATTTTCATAATACCAGCCTATTATTATATTATATCTACCATTCTATTTGAAAATCATTTCTTATTTTAATAAATTATGAAATGATTAGATTTGATAGAAAATAAAAAAAACTCTTATTTTTAAAGGTCATAAAAATTTTATTTTAAGTGGCATTAATTTTATTTAATACAAAGAGGTGTATGTAATAGCTTTTATTTAATTTTATTTTATATAATGAGGTATATTTTATGAGTTATATGTAATGGTCATTGATTTGCATAATTATTATATATTTTAAAATTTTTAAATTATTTATAATACAACGAGTTGTATTTATTAATTATGTTATGATGTATATTTATTAATTATTTATAATACAATTAATATATATTTTATGAGGTGTATGTAATGAGCATTAATTTACATAATAATTATATATATTTTTAAATTTATTAATTATTTATAATATAATGAATGGACAAAATAATTTTAGAGAAAATAAAATGGATGGTCAAAATTTGAGGTGGAAGAAAATTCAAGTGCTTTTATAAATTTTAAATGTTATAAAATTTTTATTTTAAGCTGTAATAATTTTATTTAATACAATGTGTATGTAACAACTTTTTTATTTAATTCTATTTCATACAATGAGATGTATTATGAGGTGTATGTAACAGTCATTAATTTGTATAATTATTATATATTTTTCGATTTATTAATTATTTATAATACAATGAGATGTATTTATTAATTATATTATAAAGTATATTTATTAATTATTTATAATAAAATGAATGTATATTTTATGAAGTGTATGTAAAAGGATATTAATTTGTATAATTATTATATATTTTAAGATTTATTAATTATTTATAATTTATAATATAATAAATGGACAAGATAATTTTAGAAAAAATAAAACGAATGACCAAGATTTAAGATGAAAGAAAATTCAAACGGCTTTTATAATGGTAGTATAGAGATTGCAAAAATACTTTCCACCCAACTGTGAAGCCTTTTGATTTTTTAGACATATTATACTAATATATCATAACCATTCATAGAAAATCAACCTAACAAAAAAAAATCATCTATAAATATGAAAATTTAAATAAGCTTTTTTTTTTATCATTCAACATTATTATTAATCTCTTAGTTGTTTTTTATCCATATGATGGACTCATTTTACCTTACAATTTAATATAATTTATTTGATTAGATAATAACTTTAATATTAATAAATTTGAACAATAATAGTATTATAATATTCATACAAGTTTTGTGATTTTATAATAACCTTGTTTTTTTAAATTCTAGCAATGCCCACATTGTGCATGTGCAAATAAAACTATTTATTTTCTTTTTAAGGTCTATTTATTTATGATGTAAAGAAGTAAACTACTTTATTTTCTTAGTATTTCATTCACTACAAAGTTACTGCATTTTAGTTTAAAATTAGACATTTCAAATTTATGGAGCATGGTAAATGTGACCTCTTCATGCACCACTAAATTTATGTTGCTTTCTTTCACGATACAAAATGAATGCAATATGTCGAGGTAAATTCATTTTTATTTATTTTTCCATACAATTTAAGTTTTATGTTTTTTTCCCTTTGGCTTTATTTCAAATAAAGAGGGAGGAGGTGGATTGTGAAAAATTGTGAATTAGGGCATATACAAATAAAAAAAGTGCCCCCGCTTGCCCACGAGGCCCTACCCGTGTTTATTTGGATTAGCTTTTTGACTATTTATATGATAAGAAAAATAGTTAGCAAAAAAATCATGTATGAATTTTAACAACTTTATTAATCTATGGAAAGTTTCATTCTCATTAAAAGCTGTAATGATATATTTGTATTAGAAAAGTTATGTACATGATGGCTCTGCCTTCTCAGCCCCAAAGAGACGATTACAAAATAATGACAAACATTTAATCTTTGTTTAATGATACTTTTTATTGCATATTAAGGGTGCATTTGGGCAACTGTAATTTTTTAAAGTTTTTAAGGTGGGATATCTATAATTGTTTACAAAATAACTGTGGAATTATTTTGAAAAATCATTTTGACAACTTTTTCCAAAATAAAGTTAGATAATAATTTTATTATAACTATCATTTTAACAAATTTTATAATAAATAATTCATTTTATCATAAAATATATGAAAAATAGCTAAACAAGTATAGTTAAATAGAAATACAATGGATTATTAATTAATATTGTTCGTAATTTTTATTATTAATTTTAAAAATTTTAATTTTTACATGTAAACAAATTAGTGATTATAATTATTCATAATAATAATTTAACAACTTTTTTCATCTTAAAAATGATAATATAATTAAAATTATTTATATTATGAATTTTTATTTTTAAATTTTTTATCACGTGCATTTTTAGTCACGTGTGTTATATATAAATCTATGGGAAAATAAATAGCCACATATATTAGTGTGCTTTCTTATTTTGTGATTGAACGCTATATTGTGAATATCGTACCATCTCAAAAGGCATACAATATTCTACAGTGGATTCAATAATAAAATAGAGTTTTAGAAAATATCATTTCTCAAATCAAACAAAATCAAGGATATAAGATATCATCCGGAATGATGAATATGATGTTTCTTATGAAAGTGTTTGAAAAGGGAAATGAGGTTTTAAAAATTTCACCCAAAGTTTAACATTATGCAGTTGGGTATTGATGCGTTTTTCATTCATGAGGAGAGACATAAGCCTCAAAATCCAGTAATTGTATGAAGTGAAAATAAATGTTATAAGTGATTTTTTTATAATATTAAAATAATATGTTAAAGAATGACATATTAGTTTTTTGTTGAACTATAAAGTACCAAATTGATATTTGAAAAAAAAATATTGCACATAATGTAAAGTGTCAAGTGATAAATTGTGTGAAATAAAACTGAAATCCAATAACAAAACAACATAAAATATAAGAATTACATAAAAGTATCATATCACAATAAGTTTAACTTCAAATTTCTTCTTTTTCACTTATACATAAGTAATTCTTAAAGAAAGAAAAAATAGTTTTCAACAACTCAGAAATTATGTGCACGTTCATCAATGAGGGGGTTTTTATTGTAGTCATTATTATAACAAATTAGTCTCTCCCCTATCTCATCCTGCATAGTCCAAGGCTCCCAATCTACTTCTTCATTTATTTCAGTCATCTTCGTCTTTCATAAATATTTGTCATTAATATAATGATGAGAGTAATACTCCTAAATTTTTAGAGGATGTGGTGGTGATGTGCGGTTTTCAAGTGATCCCCGATGATGGCTATGACAGTGGTGGCTACTAGAGGTCGAGACATTCGAGAGGAAGTTGTTGCTCGGGGGTGCATTAAGGCATAATTTGTTTAGGTCTTTAGTTTAAGATTTAGATAAATTTTAATATATATATATATATATATATATATATATATATATATATATATATATATATATATATATATATATATATATATATATATATATATATGTAGAGTGAGGCATACCACCTCACACCAACAAGGTGAGGTGCTTCTCAAGGCGGGTCTCAGCTAAGTTGAGGTGCAAGCCTCATAAAAAGGTTCGAGCAAGCCTCAAGGCATTTTTCAATGAAATTGTGCAAAGGTGGGTCTCAAGGCGAGCCTCATATTATGCAATTTTAAACAATGATTTCACCATCCACGCAACCAAATACAATGAGAAGAATATTATATCATCTTGAGAGAAAAACATAACATTTTACGAAGGATTTAAAAGCGAGAATAAATTTTGAAAAATACATCATTTTTATGATCAAATACAACAAATAGAATATTGCATCATCTCAAAAGATGATAATAATATTCTACAAAGGTATTTGAAAGTAAAAATAGGTTTTGAAAAGATTGTCTATATTCCTAAAGATTCTTTCCCCTATTTTACTAGAATAAGATAGGGTTTATTTTATTATGGAGTTACAAATTCCACATATGGGCAAGCCCCTGTGGTCTTAGGAGAAATGAATCTCCTAGGAACAATCTTGATTAAAATAGTCAAAAAGTTTAAGACAAGGATAAGAAGCTTTGGAATTTTCAAAAGGGATGGGATCAAGGCTGAACAGTTCTTTATAGAGTCGAAGGAGGAATAGTAGGGAGCACTAGGAGTCTGAGACCGCTCAAAAATACTCCAATCTATCCTATAGTTAGTCTTTAATATTTTAAGATTAGATGTATCTTATTCAAGTAGGTATTTTATTAGAAAATTATGGCTTATATTCTTGATCACCAAACTAGGGTACTACTCAGGAGATGAGGGTTTATGATCTAGGATCAGCCTAAGAACCAAAATCTAAAGCGAGCCATTATATAGTAGTGACTCAAACCTAGCCCCTAATGAAATGTAATGAGACTTATATCTCACATCCTGTTGAGAATTTAAGAAAGTCTAACTCTTATGGACTTATGATCATGTCTAGATAAGATTGTCAGCTAAACTTCACATAACATTTTAACATCATGATACTTGGTCATATGAAATGCAAGATAAGATAGGTTGTTATTTAATAAGAAATTAAAGCATACATCTAATAAATCCTAGTGGCTCCAAAATATGAGTGGGATCATGCTTCTAGAATTAAATGCAATTAATGATTTCATTTTGATGGATTGTTAAAAGGGGGACTTATGCCACTAACATCTTCCTAATTATTTATCTTCATATATTATTGAAGGAGTTTTGCAATTTTAATTTGAGTAGAAAAGTTTTTCTAAAGACTAACGATGACTAATCTCCAAGCTACCCTAGGCAAGCAAGTGAGTGTCACACACTAGTTTATATTTTTGTGTAAAATCAAAAAATTTTATTGTAAAAACTAGGGGTTTAAAATATCGATCAATATTTAGGTGCCAGTTGTTTTATTCCCTAACTAAGCGTTTCAATTTTTAGTTCTAATCAAAAGTTGTAATCATGTGTCTTTTATCTTAGTTTGGGTTTTGAGTTTACAATTAATGATTTAATATTTACAATTATTGTAAAATATGAAAAATAAAAAGAATACAAACAAATGACATATAAAGACATGTGAGAAACATACAAAAGGAATTAAATAGCATAACCTAAGGGTCTAAGGCTGACGACCTAGATGCAACTTCTAGTGTCTGCTAGGTCATGTGGGTGATCAACCCTATTCTTAGTATAGAGTTTCAATTTTAAACGTGTTTAATACTTATCCAGGGGTGGTTTTGATTTAAATATTAAAGTTTTTTTTTTTTTTTTGCTTTTAAATGATTTATAAAGAAAATTTTATTTTATTTTTCATTAATATTACTTTATTTTATATAATCTTTTCTTTGTTATCATTTTATGAGTTTGTTAGAATTTTTTTATATTTTTTTATGATTTTTATCGGGTATTTAATGAATTTTCTAAGTCTGTTGGAGAATTTGTTGAATTTGGATGTATAAATGTAAGGTTACTTAAAAATAAATAAATAAAAAAACTGTAATATTTACTTAATTTATTATTTATTATTGCTTTGTGTATTTATGAAAATTAATTTAGGATATTTTTATGAGATTTATTAGATCTTTAATTGACTACTTATCATTTTATCATTCTCTTTCTTTTAATTTTCTCTTTTGTTATTTTAAATTTAACTTCATGTTTAAGTTTGAATTTTTGTTTGATTTTAGGATTAATTAGTTTTAATAAATAATATAATTGTATTAGTTTTATTCATGTTTTTTAATGTTACTTATTTATTTAAGTTAATATTATGTGTGATTTAATTTTTTAGGGGGTTATTTGAATATAATTTAATTTAAATATAATATAAATTTTAATTTGATTATGTTTATCATTTAAACATGTATATCTTTGATTTATTTCTTTCCGTTGGTTTGTTAATTGCCTTTGACTCTTAAAGATGATTTGTGTATGTTAGATGAACTAATTGTCCGTGTGGGTAAATGATTAGAAATAAAACCTATCCTACCATGTTGGTGTGACGCCCCTAGTCAAGATCGCTTGGTTTTCCATCGTCTCGGATTCATTGGTGTTCTTAGCTTACTTAATCGAGTGCTGACCGTAGGATCCTTTTTAACAATCATAGATTACCTCATTCAAAGGGACCTTGTAGGCTAAGGGGTTGAGGGACTTAATCCTAGACTGACAAATGGGAAGTACACAGGCCTATGGATAGTGCACCTATGTCTATGTTGTATACCCTAGGGTGCCACACCTTAGGCTAAATGTATACTAATAAAGAGAGATGATGTGAATGTGGAAGATATAGGTTACGGAAACCTAATGCCTAGGCTTCTATCTACACTCCACATCACCTATCGGGATCGTGGGTGAAGTGAATTTTGTATTCAATCATCATAATTTGTAAATGTTTATGATGTTAACATCATACATAAATATGAAATGGCTAATCTAGTGTTCAATATTAGCAATAAAATAAGAGGCTAAGAGTGTAGTATATGTTCATTGCATAAGAGAGGCTAAGTAGTATTTGTTCATTGTATTCCATCATTCATCATTATAGAGCTCTTTACCAAAGAAGAGCAAGCGTCAACAAAGTGTCGGTTATTACAAGCATCGTACACATATCACATAACTTTGGATGTTTCGTGATGTCATATATTACATGAACTTAACAACATTAACATTTAAAAAAAAAAAAAAAAAAAAAAAAAAAAAAAAAAAAAACCTTGTAAACACTGTTCCAACAATCAATATACACAGAGTGAACAAATATCTAGTAGTTTGTAACTGATAGTCAACTAATTCTTCCAAACAATGCAAACATAATATATGTAGTTCTCACAACTAATCCATCCATAATTCATGATAGCCACATGTGTTGAAATCAAGCATGAGAATATTCCACAACTCATCCAATATAAGATCAATATCATTTTTTATCCTAGAGATTCATCATAATTTGATCGCATAATCATGTTACTTAAAAATTCTTTTCAATGGTTTATTTCACTTAAACTTCATTGGCATTTATTAAAATAACCATGCCAACCAAAACACTGACAAAATATGCTCAGCAATAATGAATTAAAGACATGATAGCTTAGAATTGAAAATCCTTCGTCTTCGATAAATAATACACTTCCCTTTTTATTGCTCAAAACTTCACCTGACAACTTTTGTAACAGTAAAAGGAAGTGGGATCATACTTATATTCGTAAGAAAATGTTTGATCATATCAAAATAAAGATGATAAGTGCATGTTTTAAGGATGTTATGAAATCTCAATCCATCTTATCACTAGTATAAGCTTTGGGTCAGTGAACAAATTAAATAAAATTTCAGCAATTTGTAGCTCATCAAGGAAATTCTGGCACTATGTAATTCATATAAAAAAAGAAAAGAAACTTCAATATTTTCCTCCTCTAATGTCCCAAAAGATTTTGGCACATGTGAATATCAATTTGGATACATTAATGCACAGGATTTGTGGATAAATAAGCTTTTGCCGCATGCTAGGAACTATATTAATTTCATAGATATATTTTCCTTATATCAAAAGAATACTCATGTAAATTAAACTTCAGTGAAAAGAAGGGGGGCTATGCCTTGAAAGAAGACAGAATGAACTGAGAAACGTAGTGGAGAATTTGTACACATTTATATATAAATATTCTAGATTTCCCTAAATATTGAAATACACTCAACTTGTAACAGAAATCCCAACTATTTCCTATAGAAATATCAAGAAGCAAACTCTGAAAGAATTCAATTTAATATAGATAAAGATTGGTAACCGCTATATAATATAGATTAATCCTTTTCCATTGTTGTTAGCAGCTATATATAATAAAGGTTTATTTTTTCCACGATAGCCACGCAAGATGAAATGCAGAACATAAAGGAACTTACCGGATGCTTAAAATCAGTGATGTATTGTATATATGCTGTAAACTCCGATCTTGGCCCTAATCTCGCACACGAAAGTGTTTCTCGGTTCACTTCCTCTTTCAAACTTTAAAATAGAAGGATGGCCCAGGAAGGAAGAAAATGGAGGATAAAAGAGAACTAACCTCCGATCGAACTGCTCCCTCTCGCTATCTTATGTGCCCAGATTGACACACACAAGCCCAGGTCATGATCCTCTGCCTTATTCGAATGGCCAAAAGAGCAGTAAGGGGAGAAAATGCCGATCAAACTCCCCCTCGTTTCAACCAAGTGGAATGCATGGAAGCCAGATAGCCGGCCGCCTCCCCCTTACCCTTTCGCACCCGACCAGGTGGAAGCCATGCCGACCGCTCCTTGCCCCTCTCACATTCGAATCGAAGCCGCAGATGGGGAAGAACGCATGCACGCACGCCGCTGAGCCGCACAAATCAGCCCCGAAGCCCCTTAATTTGATCTAATGACTATTAAGGAAGAAAGATTGCCATCTTGCCGTTCCTCTAATTCAAAATCAAAGGGCTGAAACTTGATTTGCTAAGTTGAGAGGATTTGAGGGTTAAATTGGCTAAATAAAGTTGAATTAAGCAACCAAACTTTATTTAGATTTGGATTTGGGCTCACTTAACAAGATGGATTCAAGCTAATTGACATTAATTTATTTTATGACGAGTTGAAACAGATTAAACTGAGTCAATTAAAATTGACACGCCTTAAATTGCATTCGAGTCTAGTCGAATTAACTCGACCTCTCTCAATTAAATTTATTTGATTGAAACTAGATTAGTTATGATCAATTCAAGCTCAAATCGATTCAATTTAATGGATCGACGACGGCTTCGAGGTCGAATCGAACACGAGTCGAGTCGAACTGACCCTACATTGAATCAAATTGACCCGACATGGCTCGATTTAATGTAATTTAGATTGGATGGGCCTTTGCTAACATGAAGTTGTATTGATTAAATTTGATTAGGTGTAAACCTATTTGATTGAAATCAAATTGATGTGATCTAAGTTGATACTATATCATCAGGCATCCACCTAAGGGTAATCTTAGGAGTGATCTACACTAAGGTAGGAAGCCCTAGGTTTTACGAGAACTATAGAGGAAGATCGACCTCACAAAAAGTGAGGTCAACAACCAAGTCAGACTAATTCAAGCTAAGTCATCCTGGTTCAAGGCAAGCTAACTAGGACTTCTCGATCTTACCACAAAAGAGATTCGCTAGATTACAAGTGAACTCTCCTCAAGCAAGTGATTATAATCTAAGATGTTGTCCCAACCAAACGAGTGTGTCCTATCAGCACGGCTCTAGTGAGCATACATAATGAAGTCTGCCATTACAATTATTTTGGTGGGTAACTCAATAGAAAGCTATTTATTAGTTATTCTACTAGTATCCATTAATCCATGTTAAAGCTAATGACTTCTTACGAGCTCGATGAACAACCTAGTTAAGTCAAACATTATAAATAATCTATGCAATTTTTACATTTTTTTCTTTATTATATGCATATTCATAGTATTGCATCCTAAAAAATTTGCAGTTGTAGAGATATATAAAATTTAGTGTCATAGTTTCGTACAAAGATCCAGCACACAAACAGATAAAAATAGAGGGTTGCAACATTTATATAAGACATCAAAATTTTTACATGGAAACTCCTCAAAAGGGGACTATTTATAAATTTTTTTGGGAGTAGTATGAATAGTAAATATGAAGAAGACCAAAGGCCTAAGAGTGTTTCATCGAATAGCTCATAATGATCCCCTTTATCATAAAACATTTATCAAACATTTAGTCAAACAAAGAGATATGAGTAGTAAGGATTTAGTTCAAGTGAAGTGTATTAAGGATGAAGATCAAAAAGTACTTTTTTTAGAAGATGGTATTTAATAAAGGTGGATGAGATATTTTGCTAAACTTTTTAATGAAGAATGTGAAAATACGATTAGCTTTAGTGACTTTAGCACCCTAAATAAAAATAAGATTTTTTTTTTAATCAGCGTATTAGTAAAACCGAAGTTATATAGGTTTTACAGAAAATGATGTGTGAAAAAGCTGTTGTACTTGATGATATTCCAATAGAGATGTGAAAATACTTAGGAGAAGAAAGAATTTCTTGACTTACTAAAATTTTTAATACTATTTTAGAAACTAAAAAGATGTCAGATGAGTGTGTTAATTCCTATTTTTAAGAATACAAGTGATGCACATGAGTGTGCAAATTATAGAGGGATTAAGTTAATGTATCATACTTTAAAACTACAAGAACTAGTTATAGAGTATAAGTTGTGGCGTGATACTAATGTTTCTCAATATCAATTTGGATTCATGCCGGGTAGGTCTACTATGGAAGCCATACATTTATTGAGAGGTTTGATGGAGAAATATAGAGAGAATAAGGAGGATCTACATATGATATTTATTGATTTAGAGAAAGCATGTGATAAAGTTCCAAGAGAAGTGTTATGGAGAGTTCTTGAAAAGAAAGGAGTTAATAACACTTATGTTCAAATCATTAAACATATGTATGCAGGACCTATTACTTGTTCAAACACAAGGTGGTTGGACCAAGTGTTTTCCTATTTCGGTTGGATTACATCAAGGATCAACCTTAAGTCTATATCTTTTTACTTTAATCATGGACGTTCTCACTAGACATTTGTAAGAGGATGTACCTTGGTGTATGCTTTTTGCTAATGATATTCTTCTTGTTGATAAGACTAGAGAGGAAGTTGAAGGTCAACTTGAATTATCGAGGTCAATCTTAGAGTAAAGATTTTTTCTTGAGAGATCTAAACTGAATATTTGAAGTGTAATTTTAGTAGCAATAAACATAGTGTGGGGATTGTGACTTTGGGCGATCAAGTCATTAATAAGAGTACATGTTTTAGATATCTTGGATCTATTGTTTAGAGTGATGGTGAAATAGATCGGGATATTATCAGCAGAAATCAAGTTGGATGGTTAAAGTGGGGGAATGCATCTGGCTTGTTGTACGATAGAAAAGTCCCTCTCAAAATTAAGGAAAAATTCTATAAGATGGTGGTGAGACCCGCAATGCTTTATGGTGCCGAATGTTGACCATTAAAAGAGAAGCATAATACTAAGTTAAGTGTTGCAGAGATGAGGATTCTTAGGTGGATGAGTGGATTTACCCTTAGAGATAGGATACAAAATGAGCATATACGTGAAAAGGTTGGAGTAGCTCTAGTGGAAGATAAGATTAGAGAATCTCATCTTTAGATGGTTTGGTCACATTAAACGGAGGCCTTCTCATGACCCGGTTAGGAAAATTGAGGTATTAGATTTGACTTATGTTAAGAAAAATAGAGTTAGACCTAAAAAGTCTTGGTTAGACAATAGTAGAAATGATATTTCGTTATTAGATTTAAATGAGAATTTGACTTTTAACAAGACACAATGACAAAAAAGGATTCATATAGCCGACCCCATGTAGTGGGACAAACACTTGTTGTTGTTGTTGTAGAAATGTCAAAATTGACCAATCATGGACTTGTTGGATTCGTCTTGTCAATCCAATATTCAACTATTAGTATGCAATATTCAAATATGATTTGATAGTCCAATTAATGATCTAGAGCTTCCCAATATACTTTAGACCTTTGATTTGGGGCCATTCAGTCTCGGATTGGATCGAATTTGTTGTCATTAGGTTCATATATATATATATATATATATATATATATATATATATATATATATATATATATATATATAACCAATACTATAATGTTCAAGCTCTAACTCAAATCTAAAATAGAGAATTACATGGTGAATTCAGTTTATGCAATTTTTCTATATTCAAGCTCATTTTACATAAATATCATTGATTCGCACTCTACGATTCTTTCTCTCAATATTTCTCAACTCTCTTTTTACTTAATATGAATCATAAACAATTCTAAATTTAATAGGTCTCTTCGTCGAACTTAGAGAAATTATGTGCAATAAAGAATATAATTCTCTACTTAATCAAGTAATTATTTAAATTAGCTTAGTTGTATGCATTATAAGTTATAACATGTTTTGTTTCAGTTATAGTGAACCAGTAAGTATAACCAAACATATATTATAAGCTACAGCTATGTTTGTGATAACTTTTTTATTATTTTTTAAAATAATTTTTTTATTATAAAATATTTTTAACTAAAAATTTTATACTAAAAAATTACTTTAAAAATAATAAGAAAATTATCCCAAATAAAACCTATATATACTAAATTGTGTAATAGGTTTCAGCTATTCAAAAAAAAAAAAGATAAATATTGGCTGAAACACCTTAATAACAGCTATAGAGAATGTCTTGCTCACAAGCTTTAAATGCACACTTAATACTCAAAACCAGTAAACTTAAACAACACTAAACCTTCCACTATTGGCCAACCTCACCCACATATACTTCCTCCCATTCAATAAAACAGCATTTCAATCTATATATTACTGCTTTCTGCTTACCAAATCTATAGCCTGATCAGATCAGATCCCCATCGCCATAATACTAACCATCACCATCATCGCCATAATCGCTAAACTCAACCCCCCCGCCCTGCTCGCAGCCATGGATACCCCTAAAACCTTAATATCATCAACAACCGGTCCACACAAGGAGCTATGGTCATCGCTCCTCGTGTTGTAATACACGCTGTAAAACGCCACCCTGGTCCTCTCCGCCTTGGCGGTGAAGCTGACATTAGCAGCCATGGAAGTGGCGTTACCAAGCGGAGCGAAGTGAAAATTTTCCGCCTGGTCGCCTGCGAATGCCATGACTGCTAAAGGAGACTGGCAGGAATCGCCTGCTGAGCCCACTGTGAAGACCAGGTTGTATTGCTTATTTGTCTTGGTCTCCACCATCTGAGAGATTATGCCTTCCTTGCCTGAGAGGAGCTCGATTGCGCGCTTACCCTGAGGGACGGTGTAGTGGTCGGAGTCGACATAGCGAACCGCTCGGTTGGATTCGACTATCCAGCCTGGGAGGGAGGAGGTCTCCTCGTCCAGATTGGTGGGGAGGAGGACGCCGAGGGTCGCATTCTTGAACATCCATGGGCCTTCTTCAAAGTCGCCATTGATGACAGCATTATCTGCATATTTTAAAGTTGTAATTGAATAGTAAGCTTCAGTAAAAGTATGCTTATTCTACTTTCAGAAATAGTAAATGCTGCCACAAAATTATTGATGACTCCATTTTGAAAATGGTTACAAGGAGCAATGCTATGTTAAGCTATTTTATGAAGAATATTACGCATGAATAGATGGAGTGAGCAAAAATTATATCATGCGATGCAATTGAAAGTCTTCATGTGAGACTTTGTATGATCGTCTAACAATTCTGATCCGAATCAATAGAATAACATAAACATTATCAAAATAACATAATAAGCGTACCAGAAGATAACTGATGACGCATCAGATGTGTAACTTGTTATGGAAAGATTTTATTGGCTTCATTGTCTTTTCATATCTAATTATAATATTAATTAGGAGATCTAATTATGTCATTGATTGGAAGATCTAATTATGAAATTGATTAGAACATTGATCAGTTTTTTCTTATTAATTTTTGTTTCAAATCTATATAATGAGATTTGAGGGCGGTTGTAATGAGAGTATGAGTGCAATTGTAACGTTGTTTCTCTACAATAGTGAAATCATCGTCTCCTCGTGGACATAGGTAATTCTTCGCTAATCAACGCAAATTGCATTGTGTTCATTGAGTTTGGATGTGTGATTTTCTGCTTTCTACATTGCACAATTGTTGGTATTAGAGACGGATTGTGGTGTGATTTCCGGTGTAATTTGGAGATCTCCAATTCTTCCTGTTGTTGTTCATTCTTCTCCAATTGATCAAGCTTTTGACCTACTTGGTTGGACAAAGCGGAGTAGAGACACGATCAAGCGCGTACGTCATAGAAGTCACACGAAAGCAGGCACATAAGGTCGCCTGATTGCGCGAGCTAGACAGACGCCCGGTTCGGCATGAGACAGAGGCAGACAGGAGTAGGGTTTGGCATTCAGGCACGAGCCAAACCAAAGAGGCACGCAAGTTGGCGTTCGAGCACGGAGGCACGCAGGTTTGGTATTCCACTCCAGCATGAGAAACATTTGGGCAAGAGCTGCCAACGGGTTTGGCATCTCTATCTCTAGTGCATGTGCATGGACTGAGATTCTTATTCGATCTGATTAAACAGAGAAGGGTTTGTTGCTTGTTTTCTTATTGTTCGTGCGTGCTACCAACATCTCTCATGTGTGAACCTAGGACCCGAATTGGTGTAATTCCAGCTACGTGAGATGGATGCAATTTTGTAGAGGCCATGAAATCGTTGGAGTCATGGGTACATCCACCTCGATGGTAGAAAAGATGTCGATCTATCAGGTGGTTACACATCCCGTCAAGATCGATATAACGAAATTTGATAGCAAATAAAACTTTGGCAAGTGGAGATGTAAGGTGATGAAAACACAATTATCTTTGAAACTAGAAGAAGTTTCGGTTAGCGGTGAATGTCCTGAAGAGATGTCTTAGAGAGATTGGCTGAGATGAATTGGAGTGCCCGTGACTTGATCATAAATTATCTATCTTAGGAGATCAAATATGGGAGTGATGATGAAGACTTCTGCTGTAAAATTATGAAAGACTTTGCATAATAAATATCTGACGAAGAGCATGAAAAATCGTCTCAATATGAAACGTCGACTCCAAAGATTTCAGATGAGACATGGGAATACCATTCATGAGCATCTGAATGATTTCACAAAGCTGTTGAGAAATTTGTTAAATTTGGATGAAGAGTCTAGAGATGAATACAAGGCACTTTTGCTGAATTCGCTCTCGGATGAGTATGAAAACTTCACTATGACACTAATTCATTGGAATGAGGTCTTGAATTTGTGTAAGGTGACTACGACATTGTTGAATCATGTGTTTCATCGTAGGGACAATGAATCTGTAAAGACAAAATCAACTGAGACTCTCACACTCCAATGAAAAAGATCAGAGAAGAATAAAAAGGGTGGCAGCGACAACAACAATATGATGTAGTTAAGAATTTATGCTTTATGTATTTTTAATTTTTCGTGTTACTTGACACTATATATTTTATTTTTGTATTACCCTATAATGGAAAACAACAAAGGATCATGCTGGGTTCGGTGCTCTTGGGTTGGTTCACATGATTGACTTCTCATTTGTGTTTAATCTTGCTTCCTTTCTCCTTTTTTGCTGGTTGGGTATTTATTTGTGGGCTTTTTTTTTCTTATTGGACAGGCCCATTTTTCCCATTGCTTTATGGCTGCTTGGGATTCTTCTCTCTCCCTTTTGAGTGTTCAAATTTCCCCTTATTTTATGGTTGCATGGGATTCTTCCCTCTCCCTTTTGGCTGTTTGGATTTCCCCTTGATTTATGGCTGCTTGGAATTCATCCCCTCTCCCTTTGGCTGTTCGATTTCCCCCTTTTGCTGATTCTTATGCTTAATGCTTCGGCTTCCCCTTTGAAAGCTGATTTGAATTGTTTTATTGGTTGAATTGTTAGCTCATTTAATTGAACAATTAAATGCTCTTTTCCCTTCTTCCCCTATATAAAGTGGTTGATTGTCTATTATAAAAGGAGTTTTTTTTTTGTGAAAATTTTCAACCTGAGGGTTCTTACGTGGCTTGCGAGGCAGTCATCTCCCTATTTCCTATTACTTGCTCTTTGTCTTCTTTCTACTTCTTCCCTCCATGATTTTCCTTCCACCTATATCTTTCTTCTCTAAACTTTGTGAGTTGTGAGGCGGTATTGTTACCTTGTTTCGTTGGTATTTTCCTGAGTGCACACTTGTGCCGGATCAAATTTCAACGGTGGATTACTGGTTAGATCATTCCTTTGAACACATTTCCCAAGTTTTGTGTATGCATGTGAGGTGACCATTCGTGATTGTTATGAGGGTTATTATTATTTATGTGTTTTGAATCTTTCTTTCCTACATGATTTCCTAATTAATTTCTAATGTTTGTTTCTACCAAGTCAATTTATGTTTGTGTTTGTATTATTGAAAGGAAGTTTTTTTTTTTAATTGCGTGTAAAAGTGTTCTCTTAAAGGGATTAGAATTTTAGTTTGCGTCAATTTTGTATCAAAGCCTTAGGTTGTAAGGCAAGTCTTTCTTTCTATTTTAAACAAAAAATGGATAATCAAAATAATCAACAAGCAAATTGGAAACATATGATAATGCAACAAATGACTAACTTACAACAACAAATGGAAGTAATGGCTAATACTATAACTGTATTAAATCTAAACAATGTTAATACCCAAAACAACGAGCATAAAAAAGAAGCACCGCAAATCCAAAATAAAAACAATAAACAATGGGATCACAGGACTAAAATCAACGTCAATGAACAATTTTTTGAATGGATAGAGAAAGTGCATCATTTTTTTGAATGGAAAGACATTTTCGTAAATAAAAAAATTAGTTTGCTAGTTTAAAGATGATTGGTAAGGCATTAACTTGGTGAAAAAATCTTCAGAACAACATAGTAAGGATAGGCAAAGAGAAAATTCAAGCCGGGGATAAAATGAAAAAAAAAATGCGGAAATTTTTTTAACCTTCTGACTATGCACGAACCTTATTCCAAAAATACAATAATCTTTTTCAAGGAATTCGACCCATGAAAGAATACACTGAGGAATTTTATAAACTATAATCCTGAAACGATTTAAATGGAACTGAAGAATGGACTATATCTCATTACATCAATGGACTAAAGTGGTCAATCCTAGATCAACTAAACCTTCATCATGTAATCAAACTTGATGAGGCCTATTGCATGGCTTTGAAAATTGAAAAAAAAAATAACAAAAAAAAAAAAAAAAAAGATTCATGCAAACCTAAGCAATCTCTGGGAAGTAAAGCTCAAAATTTACAAAGAGTCATTAGGTCAACCTCATCATATCGAAATCCACAAACAAATTCTAAGGAACCCCAATTTAATGAAAAAGGAAAAAGAGTTAATAGGAGTAAAACAAATTGGACCCTATTATAAGTGTGGCTTGTATGGTCATCTATCAATAGCCTGTAGAACCAACTACATTGAACAAGAGGATAATTTTGAAAAATTTGAAAAAGAATGAGTCTGAACACAAGAAAATGAGGAAGAGTCGGAATCAATTAATATTGAAGGTGGCCAAGGGGATCATTACTTATTATACATCAGGTCTTGATCACCAGAACTGATGCCGGAGATAAATGGCTTGGACGAAACATTTTTCGAACCACTTGTACTGTAGAAGGAAAATTACATATTCTCGTGATTGATAGTAGTAGCTTAGAAAATTTTGTGTCACAACTCATGATGGATAAGCTTAAAATAAAATCAAAACCCCTTGCCATGCCTTACAAGATATCATGGTTTAAAGGAGGTCACAATCACCCATCAATGCCTTATCAACCTCACAATTGAAAATTTTATAAAGACTAAGTATTATGTTACATCATGCCATTCGAAGTATGACATATTTTACTAGCTCGATCTTGGCAATTTGATCATAAGACCATTCACAATGAGGAGAAAAACACTTACACCCTGACTCAAGACAACAAAGAATTCATCTTATATCCCCAAAAAAATAGTTATGATCCTCCCACTAAGACTGTCCAAACAACCTCAAACTCCTCCACTCTCGAATTGCTTCTCAATACAAATGAACTCAAAAACTCTGAAGTAATATATCTCTTAGTAGGTAAAGAGATTGACATAAATCAAAAAATTTCTATAGCAATACAAGCTATAATCAACGAATATGCAGACATAACTCCTGAAATTTACCCGATTCCTTGCCTTCAATGAGAAATTTCCAACACCATATTGAACTTGTACCCGAAGCAAACTTACCCCACCTGCCTCACTATTGTATGAGTCCTGCTGAACATGAAAATCTACGCAAACAACTAATTGAATTCTTAACTAAGAGATTAATTAAAGAAAGCATTAGTCCATGTGCAATCTCAATTTTTCTTACACCAAAAAAAGATGAAACTTGCAGAATGTGTGTTGACAGTTGAGCCATAAATAAGATAACCATCAAGTATAGGTTTCATATCACAAGACATGACGATATACTCGATATGCTTAGCGGTGCCAAAAATTTCTCTAAGATTGAATTACGAAGTGGATATCACCAAATCCGAATACAACTCGATGATGAGTAGAAAATAGCCTTTAAAACAAAGGGATGTCTCTACAAATGGTTAGTCATGCCTTTGGCTTGCCAAACACACCAAGTATGTTTATGCGAACCATGAATCATATCTTACGTCCCATCATTGGAAAATTTGTTATTGTTTATTTTGATGACATCCTGATTTACAATACTTATCCCAATGTTCATCTTGGACATGTGAAACAAGTCTTCCAAATCTTAAGAGAATAAATTTTGTACATCAACCTAAAAAAGTGCTCTTTCATGACTCGTAGTTTGACCTTCTTTGGATACATCCGCTCTACATATGGTATTAAAGTAGACCCTATTAAAATAGAAGTGATCCGAATTGGTCGACCCACTGAAGTTAGAGGATTTCATTGATTAACCTCTTTCTACCGTAGATTTATGAATAACTTCAGTACCTTGATATCACTCGTCACTGATTGTCTTAAAAAGGGAATTTTATGTGGACATCTAAAGCTAAAAAGGCATTTCAACTGATTAAAACAAAAATGAACAAAGCATCTATTCATAGGTTGCAAGATTTTTAAAGTAGACTCACACATCCCATATTGGCATAGGAGCTATCATTAGTCAAGAAGGTCAACCCATCACTTTTTTTAGCGAAAAACTCAAAGATACCTCATACTTATGATGTAGAGTTCTATGTGATTGTCAAAACCCTAAAATTATGGAGATATTATCTTATTCAAAGGGAGTTTGCATAAATCACTACAATATTTAGGATCTCAAAAAACTTTAAATCGAAGACATGCTCAGTGGACATCGTTTCTACAAGAATACACATTTCATCTTAAACACAAAGCCGGAGTTGTGAATAACGTTGTTGATGCCTTAAGCAGACGAGCCCACTTATTGATAACTCTTCACCCAACTATGGTCTCCCTAGATTCTTTGAAAGATAACTATGCCACATACCCAAATTTTAAAACCCTTTAAGAATCATGTTGTACTTTCGGAGTTGATCCCTCTGCTCAATTTACCATTTAACGAGGATTTCTGTTTGAAAAAATTAAACTCTGTATTCCCAAAACTGATGTGGACATCGATTAGAGATTCAAGCATGTGTATCGTCGGAGACGGCGCCGATCGACGGCTACGATTCAAAGCCTTTAATTTTTGATGTATTTTATGTTTTATTTAGTTGGCATTTTTTTTTATTTCCTAGTTTACCCCTATGGAGAGTGTTGTCTTATTATAGCCCAAAGGGCATTTGAGTACTTTTATTTCCTTATGTTTAGAGACCTATTTATAAGGGTCTCATGCTTTGTAATAGACTAATGAAGATTTGAATGAAAAAAATTTGTGTTTCTACTTCTTCTTCTTGCATGAGGGCTTGAGAAGGGAGAGAGCTCAAGGGGAGCAAATCGCAAGGCCCACCAATCGTTGCAAGAGTCCGCGACTCGTGGTTAGGTTTTCTATCTTCTCCTTCGTATTCACCTCCATCGTCCTTCTCCTACACCACAAGAAAATCTCTTCCCAACCCTAGTTGCCGCCGCCCCTTGGAAGCCCGCCGCCGGCCACTCCCACGGCCCCGGCCGGCCACCTTGCCGACGACCTTCCCCACCCGTCCAATCCCTCCTTCCGCAAGTTTCAAATTTGAAATTTGAATTTCAAAATTCAAATTCTTTCCTAATTGGGATTTCCAATTTAGGAAAGTTTTCATGACGAATTCCAATTTCAATTTAATTTAAATTGGAGTCTTTAATTATCTTGTCACGTCATCAATCCAAATTGGAAGCTTCATCCCACTAATCTCCCTCTCCCCTTCTCACCTTGGCGCCGGCCCCATGTGGGTTTTCTCCCCCATTTGATTGTTTCTTTAATGCTCCAATTAATTCATTAATGACTCCTTAATTTGAAATCAAATTTCAAATTAATTTCCCTCCCTTTTCACTTAAAATCCTGAAATTAATTTCAGGTTTTGAGTTTTAAAACCCCCTCCCTCCTCTAATGAAATCGTCGGCCCCACATATGACTCCCATCCATTAAATCCCCATTCAATGCATTAATTCCTCTTATTTGAATTTTAAAATTCAAATCAATCCCCTTCTAATTAATCAAATCTGAGATTAAAATTTCAGATTTGGTTAAACCCCTTAACATTCCACTAAACCTAGCTTCTCCCAAACCCAAGCTCCCTCCTCCCTTGCACCCGCCGGCCTCACCCTCTCCCCTTGGAGATCCCGCCACTTCCCCTCTTCTCTTTGGTGTTCTCTCAACAACGCCAAGCATGCATGGCGGATCCGGAGATCGATAGTGGATTGGTGTTTGATATCTACGGTGACATCCATATCACCCGATCTCCTTTCTTTGAAGTCGGGTTCGGATCCGACGACACGGTTGAAGACTACTTAAATCGCATTCTTCCCACGCTCATCGACGTCATCGACGAGCAATTCAAAGACCATTCGTGGACCGTCCTCGGCTATCCGTCCGTGCCTCCTCCACCACCGCCAACCTTTCCGTGGCTCAAGACCATCGGTGTTGCGGCCCTCCTCATGGCATCGTTAAGTGTATTGAAGATCATCTCCCGCTAAGCCTAGTATAGTTGAGTGATTAATCCCCAAGGTGAAAACTCTCATTATTAATTTGCGGATTGTTGATTAATAGCTTTTGGTATTGCTACTATCTTTGGTTACCTATGAGTTTTGGTTGATCTACTTGTACTCCTTCGCCTAAGCAAGTCAAAGACTAAGGTTTTTTAATGAATTTACTTGTTATCTCAATAAGCTCTTAATTGTAATTCCATTGTCAATCACTTTTAATTTTCTTAAGAAGCTCCTTCGCATGTTGGTTTCACATCATATTTGGTATCAGAGAATGGTAGGCATGCATGACATGTTAGAAAAACATCCTAGGGTTTAACCGTTCGTTATAGCTTTAATTTTGCATGCATATCATTGCGTAGCTTCAAAATATTCTCTGTTTTAGCCGCTGTTTTTACATTTCCTGCACATTGTCATGAACATTTAAGTCATCCTAGCTAGTGTCATTTTGCTTCCTTTGAACTTGTAGCATTTCTAAGTGTATAGGACAACTCCACCTTGAGGTTTCACTGCTGTCCTCACTGTTCCAACAGCTTTTAGACGTCCTATAGTGAACTTTAAGTTAATGTTTAAGTGTTGTCTACACCTTAGAACCTCTCCTAAACACTTAGACAACTTGGCTCATTGCTTAATTTGCTGTCCACTAATTTTCTGCACTTAGTATGGCCTTTAGAATGAATTCTAGGTAGTGTTAAGTTGCTGTCCACTCATTCCTGCAGCTGTTAGGCTTCCGTTAGTGAACCTAGAGTCACTGTTTAGGTGCTGTCCATGCCTTGGAACCTTGCCAAAATCACTTAGGTAACTTCACCCCTCATTTGTGCTTGCTGCCCTGAACTTTCCAGCTGCTGTAGTTACCTTTTCAGCAAGCATTTCGTTGGGATTTGCCGTTGCCTTTGACTTAGAAGCCCTCCTTAGTGTCCCCTTACACCCAATCTTCTTTGAGTATCACTTGACACTTCCCGATGGACCCGATAAGACTCCAAAAGAGATTAGATGAGATCGTTAACCTAGTGGGCAATATGACTAGGATTATGACAGAAAAACCCGTTGACTATCCCTACTCTAATTACAGGCCCCACTCAACTTATCACCCGAGACATGAGCCTAGGCCCCCACGACCTCACTTAGAGTCACCTTATCGTTTGCCTACCTTTGATGGTTCCTCGGAGCCTTACTATTTTAGGGAATGGGCCAAACAACTAGATGACTATTTTGAATCATGTCATATCCCTGAATCCCACCAGGTTAGCATCGCTAGGTCTCACCTTAAAGGACGAGTTCTTCAATTTTGGGCAAGATTGGAAGATCATAAAGAGTCTCGCGATGAGTATTCTACCTCTAATTGCAGAGACATGAGGAGATAACTCAACTTAAAATATAGACCCTCTACCTATGGACAACCTGCTGATTCTAAGTTTAGGTCTCCCCCTGCCCATCAAACCATTGGATATTACTCTCTCAATATCCCTACCCCTAGTGACCGTCATTTAGAGCACCACACTATCCCGTGCAGAACAAACCGTGGACCTTACTGTGGTCAAGACCACCCACCCATTAGTAACATCCGGGTTGTTGCCCCACCCTATAGGTCTTCGCCTAACCTTGATGGCCGACCCTCTACTGGGCCTTCTGTTAGACCAATCTCTTATGACTCTCCACTTGGACCTACTTCTAGCCCTCCCAGTCAACCTTTAGCCTCCCTAGTCCTTGACCCTGCAAGTATGATTATAATAAAGGAAGACATTAAGACGATGAGGTTCCCTGAACCTGAGACTGAGTGCATCCATTTCGTGGATGCTAGTGATATCACTAATGATGAAGAATTCTTTGAGGATAGAACAGAAGTGATTGAATCAGACTCCCAGAATGACTTAAACCCTGAGCTAGGAAAGTTAGAACCTGTAAACGTCGACACCTTAACCCACCACAATCCTAGTCTCTTCGAGGATGAGTCATTGGACAAAGTATGCCTGGATGATAGTCAGACTTCGAACACACTAATTTTGGAAGATCCTGATTTAGTTGTAACAACTACTGAGATGACTTTAGGTAATCTTGATGGTAATAATTTCGAGTTGGAAGTGACTCAATTGAAACTATCACCTGAATTAAATGAACCGGAACCCATTGATCTTAAGACTATGACCCTACCTCATCATATTGAGAACATTAGTATGAATTTGGAAGATAGTGATTTGACCCTGAGTGGTTTTGAACCTAATTGGGGAATTGGGCATCCTCGTATTTTATTGGAGTTTATTTTAGGAGTTGCCCCTTTAGAGTTGCATTTGAAGGAGTGTGATTTTCTTGATTGGACTTATCTCACCACTCCTCATACTGACTTTAATGTTAGAGAGAATTTTAGCCCTTACTTTCATGTCACCAATCTAACCACTTCTGTTATGGATACCATATCCCATTTCTTAAGTCTCATACCTGCTGGTGACTCGTTTGGCTATCCCATTATGGCTGTGAGTCAGGACCCATCATCTTACTTTGTTCCTAATTCATTTGTTTTGCCCACTATGTTCTTATCCTTCCCTGTTAAAAGACAATCTCTCTCCTAGTTGGATGAATTTGCTAGATGACACTATCAACCCTAGGAGACTACCTACGACTTTAACTCAGACTTCCCATAGAAGTACCCAGGTAGCTAAGAACGTCTTCATTGCTCCTCCTACACCAGTCCCCTTAAACCGAAACACTTTAGACCCCTTTTTGTGTGACTCATCCCCCTTTCTAGCTATAAGTTCGTGTGAGTTAGTACGTTATGTGTGTGTTTGTAGTATGTTGTCTTCCAAGTTATTTCTGTTTAAAACTTTTGTGTAAGCCTTGATTCATGTCATTTGTCATGCATACCGGTTCTTTTGCATATGCATTTGCATCTCATCTCCAAGAGCTTTATAAAGAAATTAAAAGAAGAATTGAACAACATAACTCCAATTATAAGCTTATTTCATATCACAAGAAAAGATTTAAAGAATTCGAGGTTAGAAACTTTGTGATGGTACAGATCCCTCCGTGAAGGAGTTGCATGCTAGAAGCGCCGGACCCTTTAGGGTAATGTCAAAGGTAAATAGCAATGCTTATGTGCTGGACCTTCCTAAAGGTCTTAACATCAATCCTACATTTAGAAGATCTAGTAACCTTTGAGGGACCAGAGCTGAACCCCAATAATCCACTTCAAATTGAGCCTTTTTGAGAACCCACCCAGTGAGATCCTCAGCCTACCCCAACTCCCCGATTCACCCCACTTACCTATTGCGGAGAAGGTTGAAGCTATACTTAATGATGAAGTCATTTCCATGAAGGAAGGCGGGCACCACAGGTACTTGGTTCATTGGAAAGGGAAGCCGGTGACCGAGGATACATGGATTGATCGAGAGGAGCTACAGAGTTTAGATCCAGACCTCCTAGAGATGTACAAGAGCTCCAGAGACTTTTACTCGACGGGGTCGAGTTTTCTCCCACCTAGGGAGAATGATGTGGACATCGATTAGAGATTCAAGCATGTATATCGTCGGAGACAGCGCCGATCGACGGCTACGATTCAGAGCCTTTAACTTTTTATGTATTTTATGTTTTATTTAGTTGTCATTTTTTTATTTCCTAGTTTACCCCTATGGAGAGTGTTGTCTTATTGTAGCCCAAAGGGCATTTGAGTACTTTTATTTCCTTATGTTTAGAGACCTATTTATAGGGGTCTCATGCTTTGTAATAGACTAATGAAGATTTGAATGAAAAAAATTTTGTGTTTCTACTTCTTCTTCTTGCATGAGGGCTTGAGAAGGGAGAGAGCTCAAGGGGAGCAAATCGCAAGGCCCACCAGTCGTTGGAAGAGTCCGCGGCTCGTGGTTAGGTTTTCTATCTTCTCCTTCGTATTCACCTCCATTGTCCTTCTCCTACACCACAAGAAAATCTCTTCCCAACCCTAGTTGCCGCCGCCCCTTGGAAGCCCGCCGCCGGCCACTCCCACGGCCCCGGCCGGCCACCTTGCCGACGACCTTCCCCACCCGTCCAATCCCTCCTTCCCTCCTTCCGCAAGTTTCAAATTTGAAATTTAAATTTCAAAATTCAAATTCTTTCCTAATTGGGATTTCCAATTTAGGAAAGTTTTCATGACGAATTCCAATTTCAATTTAATTTAAATTGGAGTCTTTAATTATCTTGTCACGTCATCAATCCAAATTGGAAGCTTCATCCCACTAATCTCCCTCTCCCCCTCTCACCTTGCCGCCGGCCCCATGTGGGTTTTCTCCCCCATTTGATTGCTTCTTTAATGCTCCAATTAATTCATTAATGACTCCTTAATTTGAAATCAAATTTCAAATTAATTTCCCTCCCTTTTCACTTAAAATCCTGAAATTAATTTCAGGTTTTGAGTTTTAAAACCCCCTCCCTCCTCTAATGAAACCATCGGCCCCACATATGACTCCCGTCCATTAAATCCCCATTCAATGCATTAATTCCTCTTATTTGAATTTTAAAATTCAAATCAATCCCCTTCTAATTAATCAAATCTGAGATTAAAATTTCAGATTTGGTTAAACCCCTTAACATTCCACTAAACCTAGCTTCTCCCAAACCCAAGCTCCCTCCTCCCTTGCACCCGCCCCTCAACACTCTCCCCCTTGGAGATCCCGCCACCTCCCCTCCTCTCTTTGATGTTCTCTCAACAACGCCAAGCATGCATGGCGGATCCGGAGATCGATAGTGGATTGGTGTTTGATATCTACGGTGACATCCATATCACCCGATCTCCTTTCTTTGACGTCGGGTTCGGATCCGACAACACGGTTGAAGACTACTTAAATCGCATTCTTCCCACGCTCATCGACGTCATCGACGAGCAATTCGAAGACCATTCGTGGTGTGAGATCTCGTTCCCTTACTGTTCCTCTCTGAATTGGATTTTCCTCCCAGAATCGGCCAGGACGAAGTTGAGATCGTCCAGGCCGATCAGTGCATTCAAACAGCTGATTTCTGGAGCTATTTCTGGACAGGATCGTCCAGGACGATATTGAGATCGTCCAGGACGATCGGCACTGTTCACAATATCGTCCTGATCATCGCCCTGGGAATGGTCCAGGACGATCAGAATTGGTCTGATCGTCCCAGGACGATAGGACGATCGGCCAGGCCGATCTGAGTATGATATAAGGAAATGAGCTCGTTTTGAGGAGAGAGAAATTCTTTTTTATAAAATCAGATATTTTGAGGAGAGAGAAAGAGAAAGGGAAAAAGAGGAAAAGCTGGTTTTTGGAGACCGCGGAGCGCTTTTCGTCCGACGCTGCTGTTGGGAAAAGTGAAGATCTCGTGGTAAGGACTCCGAACCCTGTTTCTGTTTTCGAAGATCTTGTGTTTTGATCGAGTTGTGCACTGTTTTGTGTTTTCGTAGTCTACTTTTGGACATGATTTTGATTTGACACGACTTTCACCGCACAACTTCTAGTATGTTATAGATATGACTATTGTACACGATTTGACTGTATTCTACGAAGATTTTATCGGTCGGAATTGATTCTACGCAATTTTAATTGAATAGAAAAATATCAGGACTTGATTTGATTTGGATTCTATAGAATAATAGTCTTGTATTGATGTCGTGATTAATCTATTGTAATTTGGAGAAATTTGGAATTTGTGCTTTTTGCAGGATTTTTGTGTAAATTTGATAGACTACCGTTACTCTGCCCGATTTTCGTACGATTTCTGATTTGTCTGAGATTGATAGATTAAATTGAATGTGAATGTTAATATGATTGCTTTAATATTGATTATTGAATTGATTATTGATTGACTATTGATACTGAAATACAAGTGGAACCTGGTTGAACATTGGTTGAAGATTGATAGACCTGTACAGGATGGTGGGCCGACGGGCTTTCCTTTAAATATTGATTATTGATATATTGATGAGAGTCATAAAAGGAGTTTATTGATATGACCGACGGGCGAAAAGAGTGACGACTCTTATTGATAGAACCAATGAATATGGATATCTACAACCCAATATGGATTTCTACAACAGCAACATAGCCAGTTGTTTGTACTTGTTCAATATTATAGTATTGAAATGCATGTTTACTGTATTGACTTACGGATCTATTGTTTTATCGAATTCTGCTTTATCGAATTGATCGGATTTACTGTATCGTACGGATTTTATTAATTTCATCGATTGAATTTATCTTTTCTCATTTTGATACTACTTCTTGAGCTATGAGGATTATGGACATTGTATAGATTTATTGCCTACTGCCTATCAAGGATTCATAGTTATTGCTGAGTATTTCTTGCCTATAGATTTTCTATAGATTCGTGCTGTTCTACTACTTGTTCTGCACCGTATTGACTGCTAATGGATTCATTGTTTTCGTATTGCTTTCCTCGATTGTGATTTCATTGATTTAGATTTGTATTGATTGAACCAGCATCCGATTTTGATTGACGGATATTGATTGATTGTTGATTTTATTTGATTTGCCTGCCGTTGCATTGACTTGTTTTATTGACTATTGATTTCCAGTCACCCGGATTGCATTGACTTCATTGCACCATTGACTTGATACGGATGTGATAGATTGGACTACATATTGATAGCATCGTCGGGTGCTTTGATTTCAGTTATAGGATAGGAGGTGGACCTGCTGAGGCTTGTAAAGTGCCGCAGTATGTGGTTGATATTTTCAGTTCGGCGCTTGGGAGCAGGAGATAGGAATTGATCCAGATCTTTAGGTTTTGGTCTTTTGGGTCGATTGATACTTCTTTTGTACTCATTGGACAGGATAATTTGTTTTACTAGTATTGATAGTTAAGTTCATGGGTATTGTACATGATATTTTGAGATATGAATCGATGACTGATATGTGATGTTTAAAATTTTATAGATGTTTGATAGATTGTTATTTGAAGGTTTAGATAACTCTGTAAATTGTTGGAGAATTGATTGACATTCTTTTCAAGTTAGATCTTGGGGATGAGAAGTTGGTATCTGGAGAGCAGTGTTATTGGAAGAATGAATTGTTACCAGAGTTGTAGGTTGGATTGAGAGTTGGGTAGATTGGGTGAGTCTTTAAGAGCTTCATTGGCATACATCATTGCAATGTTGTGTATCATTCGTTCTGATTGTGCAGGTGAAAAGATTGATCCTCCGGCAGAATCAAGTGCACCAAATGAGCAACACAGCGCAGCTCCAGTACATTCAGAGAGTATGATGCAGTTGGACTACTGCGATTGCACAAGATAGTCATGGGAGATGCGCAGAGCAAAATGAGTGGTGAGCAAAGAGGAAAGAAGCTCGACAGACACTTGCAGATAGGTTCACAAGCTGAAGCCTTTCCGTTGTTCAAAGGGACTGTGGGACCCCAGGCTGTAAGGATTTGGATTTATGAGGGTGGAAAAGATTTTCGATAGCATGCAGTGTCCGGGAATAGAAAAGGTACCATGAGCTGTCTATTCCTGTTTGAGGGTGAGGCAGAGAGATGGGTGGATCGGACTAGTAGAGAGAGAAATTCTAGGGGAAGACTATTCTGAGAGCACCTGGGATGAGTTTCACTGCAGTTTCATGGGATTTGTTGGTGTTGTACCGACCGGTCCAGCTCAACGACACTGTAGGCAGGAGCGTTCATGAGAGTGGAGCAA
>CM028342.1:59313714-59519591 GCA_016618105.1 Dendrobium huoshanense | reverse complement strand
GACTTTTCTGAGGCTGGTTCAGGGAGCAAGACGGTGATGCAGTATGAGGCTGAGTTTACTGTATTAGCCAGGTACGCTCCGCAGCTGGTTAGCACTTCTGCTGAGAGGTGTTACAGATTTCTGAGGGGATTACGAGATACCTTGAGGCAGCCCTGAAACGTTTCGGATCACTGACTTCTCTGAGCTTGTGGAGCGAGCTCGACTGATAGAAAACGACCTGATGGCTACTCAGTAGCGGTGGACTGCGAGTAGGAAGAGATTTGGAGGTGAGACTTCTGGCAGTGGTTCCTCTGGGAAGAGGAGATTTGTTTATGGCTCAGGATCTGGAGACTCCAGGAGCGGAGGGTCGTCTGGTACTGCTACCAGTACGACGAGTTCTGGATCAGTCAGTACGGCACCTGTGTGCCAGAACTGTGGACGACGACACTTTGGCCAGTGCTACAGGATGGCTGGTCTGTGCTTCCGATGTGGTCAGCCAGGACATCAGATTGCAGAGTGTCCACAGGCTGGATTTGATCGGCGTTCTGAGTTCCGATCAGAGGGTTCTGTTAGACCTGTCAATTCAGCAGGAAGACCGAGGACTGTTCCTTCTCGCCCTGAAGGATTTTCTGGTAGAGGTGGTAGTTCTAGTTCTGGACCACGGAGACCACCTACGGTTCAGAGGGAGCAGAGTAGTTCTATTGCTTCAGCTCCTGCTCAGTTCAGCCACGAGTTTACAGTCTGAGTTAGCAGGAGGCTCGTGATGCTCCGGACGTTGTGACAGGTACGGTTTACATTTCTGATCAGCCCTGTCGTGTTTTGTTCGACTCTGGAGCTAGTCATTCTTTTCTGTCCGAGCGATGTTTTGAGACTTTACATTCGGATTCGATGGTTTTACCGGTTTCTTTGTCTATGATTTTACCGGCTGGGAGTCTTTTGATTGCTCGGAAGTTTTGTTTGTGTGAGATTGACATTTCTGGTAAGAGGTGGAAATCGAGTCTGATTCTGTTGCTGATTTCATCGTATGATGTGATTCTGGGCATGGATTGGCTGAGTCAGTATGAGGCCCAGATAGACTGTCTGAAGAAGTAAGTGAGTTTGCTTATGGCTGGAGAGAGATTTGTATTTCAGGGTTTACGAGGTGTTCTCTCCAGTCTGATTTCTATTTTGGAAGTAAGCAGGATGTGGAAGAAGGGATGCCCAGTATTTTTGGCTTCGGTGCGGGATCTGAACCTGGAGGTTGGTTCTGTTTCCGAGATCCCTGTGGTACGGAAGGTTTTCAGGTGTTCAGTGATGCTTCACTGAAAGGACTGGGATGTGTCCTGATGCAGCATGGTCAGGTAATTTCTTATGCTTCGAGACAGTTGAAACCACATGAGAAGAATTACCCGACGCATGATTTGGAGTTAGCTGCTGTTGTGTTTGCTTTGAAGATTTGGCGTCATTATCTGTATGGCGTCAGATGTGAGATTTTCACTGATCATAAGAGCCTGAAGTACATTTTCACCCAGAAAGATCTGAATTTGAGACGGAGAAGATGGCTCGAGTTGATCAAGGACTATGATTTGACCATTCAGTATCAGCCTGGTAAGGTGAATGTGGTAGCGGATGCTCTGAGCAGAAAGTCTTCTGGATTATCAGGTTTGCAGCTTACTTGTGATGACTTTCTGATTCGAGATATGGAGCGATTGCAGTTGGAGGTGATTTCCTCTAGTGGTTTGGGTTTAGCTCAGATGAGCATTCAGTCTTCTTTGGAAACAAGGATTCAAGAAGCCCAGAAGTCAGATTCTGACTATTCGAAGTTGATTGCTCAGATTGGATCTGGTAAGAAACCTGAACTTTGAATTTCTGATTCTGGTTCTATTTTCTGCAAGAACAGGTTGTGGGTACCTGTGTCTGGAGATTTGAGGCAGGAGATTCTGTACGAATCTCACCATTCAGGCTACACTGTTCATCCAGGCAGTGGTAAGATGTATGATGATATGAAGCTTTTGTTTTGGTGGCCTGTAATGAAGAAGGATGTGGTAGAGTTTGTGTCGAGTTGCGAGGCCTGTCAGTTGGTGAAGGCAGAGCATCAGCGACCAGGTGGACTGTTGCATTCATTGCCTATCCCTGAGTGGAAGTGGGAGGAGGTGACGATGGACTTTGCTATGGGATTTCCTCGATCTAGACAAGGACACGACGTTATTTGGGTGGTAGTAGATCGACTGACGAAGTCCGCCCATTTTCTTCCGATCAGACAGACCGATCCGGTGGATCGTTTGGCACATAGATATGTGAAGGAGATAGTCAGATTGCACGGTGTGCCTCGAGTGATTGTTTCTGATCGAGATGGACGCTTTACTTCCAGACTTTGGAAAGACATTCAGCAAGGCTTGAGTACTAAACTACATTTTAGTACAGCTTTTCATCCTCAGACCGACGGACAGTCTGAGAGGACCATTCAGGTACTGGAAGATCTGTTGAGACTTTGTGTTTTGGACTTTGGCGGAAGCTGGGAAGACCATATCCCTTTGATTGAGTTTGCTTATAATAACAGTTTCCAGTCCAGTATCGGTATGGCACCGTATGAGGCTCTATATGGCAGGAAGTGTCGTACTCCTTTGACTCTGACGGAGGTCGGAGATAGACAGGCTTTGGGGGTCACTTTTGCTGATGAAACTGCTCAGAAGATCAGTTTGATTAAGGAAAGATTGAAAGCGGCTCAGGACCGTCAACAGAAGTATTACAATCAGAAGCACAGGTTTGTTGAGTTTCAAGTTGGTGACTTTGTGTATGTCAAAGTCAGCCCGATGAAGGGTGTGAGCAGATTTGGTCAGGTGAGCAAGCTTAGTCCAAGGTATGTTGGACCTTTTGAAATTTTGGAAAGGATTGGAAAATCTGCTTACCGACTGTTGCTTTCTAATTCGATGCCTGACGTGCATAATGTGTTTCACGTGTCCACTTTGAGGAAGTGGGTATCCGACTCTGGGAAGAATGTATCAGCTGATGAAGTTGAGATTCAGGAGAATCTGACGTACAAGGAAGAGCCAGAGTTGATTTTGGTGTACGACGTCCGAAAGTTAAGAAATAAACAGATTCCGATGGTTAAAGTCCAGTGGAAGCACCAGACTGCACGGAAAGCGACGTGGGAGAAAGAGTCTGACATGAGACAGTCGTACCCGTACTTGTTCTGACTGAGTTTGGATTGGATAATGTCGAGGATAACATTTTTCTGAAGTTGGGGAGATTGTAATATTAAGATCTGCTCCAGGATCGTCCAGGACGATCTGGGATCGTCCTGGGACGATCAGTTAAGAATCTGTTCCAGAATTTGCCCAGATTTGCTCCAGGTGTTTTTCTGTAGGCATCGTCCAGGCCGATCGAGGCATCGGCCAAGCCGATTGGCACTGTTCAAAATATCGGCCGGACAATAGTTCTGGGAACTGTCCAGGACGATCAAAATTGGTCTGATCGTCCCGGGACGATCTGGATATCGGCCGGGCCGATATGTCGATTATAAAGCTGAAATCAATCCTTTTGAAGAGAGAAAATTTTATTAAAACGAAAATATCTCTTGAGGAGAGAGAAAGTCGAAAAGCTTTTTGGAAAAGTTGATTTTCGGACGACGCGGAGCTGTTTTCGTCCGACGAGATTGTTCAGGAAATTGCTGTACGCAAGGTAAGGCACATTCCGCCTTTCGCAATTTTCAGAACCGTCGTGTTTGGCGGTATTTTCTGTCCGGATTTTGTTTCTGTTAGCGATTTTCGTCCGTATCTTTTGATTGGTTCAGTTTTTACAGCGTAACTTTTTATATATTGTTGTCGTGCCGGATGTGCACGTTTTGACTATATTTTTAAGATTTTTGTCCGGGTATTTTTGATTCAACTGAGTTTTAGTCGACTGGATTTTTCTGCGTAAGTGAAAATAGTCTGTGTAGTAGAATTAATGTTCTGTAATGTTGTTATCTATATTCTGTGCAAATTTGGTGAATTTTGATTTTCAGGAAAAATTATGTAAATTCCGTCTACTGTCGTTGTGCTGCCCGATTTTTGTCTGATTTCTGATTTTGTCTGAATTTCTCTGAATTGATATGCTATTTGTATATGCTATACAAAGGGAGATATAAAGGGCCTGGATCCTATGAGATTAAGTTAGTGTCTGTGAAATCTGAAATGAGCTCAATCTGAATTATGTTCTGTTCCGGATCCGAGGAAATCTGTTTAGGTGTTATAAGCACTATATATGTATTCTGGTGCTATATGCACATCTGTTCTGGTGCCGTGAGCACAAAGGGAGGCATAAGGGGCCTAGATCCTATGAGATTCAGTCAGTGTCAGGGAATTTAGCTATTAATTATATATCTGATATCTGATATCTGATTTGATACGATTTCTGATTTCTGAACAGTTCTGATCTGATTCTGATTTGAGATATCAATATCTGTTCTGATTTGATCTGTTTTGTTATGAACTGTTCGATTATGATTTCTGTACGAAAATTCTGATATCTGTCTGATTCTGTTTTGGTTTCTGATTTGGATTTGGGTCTGATGTGTTTGGTTTTGGATTCTGAGAATTTTGATTGGAGGTTTGTTGCTTTGCTGAGCTGTTGAGCTCACTCTCGTTTTCTGGTGGTTTTCAGGTTCTGGGAAAGGGAAGGAAGTCCAGGACTAGAATTCAGAGTCTGATCTGTGATAGGTACTTTTGTACTTTTTGATTTTTGTACGGTCATGGCTTTTCTTCTGTATTTCTTCTGTTAGCTATGTACCGTATTTGTAGATGATTGTTTTGAGGAAAAGAAAAGAAAAATATAGATGATTTGTTCCGCTGCATTTGATGATTCATAGTAGCTCTTGTCTGTTATGTGTGTTGGTGTTTGTGTTGAAATAATTTGGAAGATTTCGTTCAGTAAGCAAATTCCAAAGCCAGATCCTGGTAAGTGAGTCTGTTCGTTCCGTGTCGCGACCCGGTGCGAGCGGGATCCGTTCCGGATCGGGTCAGGTCGTGACAGGTTTCCCGTGGCTGATGGGGGGCTTTTCCGTGGCTTTGGTGCTTTGTTCTTAGCATATAATTATGTGGCTTTTATTTGCTTAGAATATGAAAGGTTTTTGGGGCTGTTTGTATTCCCATATATATATATATATATATAGATGTTTTGGAATGTTTTAAGGATAAGTTTATGATGTGATTTTTGGAAAGAAACCTGAGGGTTTTTGGAAAAGCTTGCGAGCTTTGTCCACTTCTTCTTCTTCTATCTCTTGGAGAGACTTGCAAGTTCTTTCCACCCTTCTTCTCGGCTTCTAATCCCTTTCGTCTCTCAGCAAGTACCACTCCATTGTATCCTTTGTCTCTTGGAAAGCAGGTTTAGGTTTTAATTTGTGTTTGTGTCGTTTGTAAGAGTTGTTAGGTATCTTGCTTGAGTCGATTGAGTCAAAAGTTTGTAAGTGTCTTTTTATATGAAATGTAAGAGTTTGTTCTTCTTATTATTTAGCTAAGTGTATCCGTTCCCTTGTCTTTTTGTGATAAAAAATTTGGGCCCCTTCTCAAATTTTTGATTGCATCACGATTGCTTAAAGTAGAGGTGCTGAAGCTCCATGTATAATACACCATATTTTCGGATCAATTCTCCACCTATTACGCAATGACTCTTGGTCACCAAAGTCTTCTAAATAACCAAAATATTTAGCAAGCTCAATATTAATACTTCTTCTCTCCTCCTCATTCGAAAAATAACACTTCAAACATGTCTTTCTCATATATGAAAATTTTAAATCTTTATGTGAAAAAACTCTTTGAGGATTCTCTTGAAGTCATTCTTTAGTTGAATATCTTCATATAATATTAAAAAAAATAATAAAAAATGTTGAAATTACTAAACAACAAATTGTGATTAATAATAAAAAAATGTTGAAATTTATCTGGGATTTAGTGAGTGAGCCAAGCAATATAAAGCTGTATTACTTTTGATCCACCTATCTTTTAGAATAGCATAAATAACATCCCAGAAGCTTGAGTCTTTATAAAGTGTATTCCTCTCATGTCTATATATAATTTATTTTATTTTGGCTAACATTGAATCCCACATCTCATAAATGAGATGTAAACAAGAGTTATCTGTATCAGTTACTCTCAACATCACATAAATTGGATTTGTGAAATTTATGTTGTATTCAATCTCATCCCATCATAAATCATCTAAAGCTTATCTTTTACATACATAGCCTTTTCAACATCATCTTCCCTATAACAGGACCATTTGTTACTGATCAGTATAGCTTGAAGTGCATTTATTTAATTTTTTTTTAATATTCTCAACATCATTATAATTGAGGCAAATCGAGTTTCAGCAACTGCAAGCATCTTTAAATTAGAGAAATTATTGAACATAGAGAGTCTCATAGAGTGATTCATAATAAAATTTTTAATTACAACCACATCTCCAGCAATCACTGTGATCCAATGACATTCATTGTAGGTGATTTCGTTTGCCTCGATATTCTTAGCTGCACAAATATTCTATAAGTAGACTTGCAGCTCTATGAACATGTGCATTATCAGTAATAACCTGAATGATGTTTGAATGCCCCACTATCATGCTAACTTCTTTGATTAAATTAAAAATGAAGAACTTATCATTGTACTGTCCTTCATAGTTTACAATTTTGATAAACATAAGATAGCTCTCTATTATAACCATGAAGTTGATATATGGTCTTCTTTGTGGATATGTCCCCATCACAAACCAAAGTAACTCTTTTTTTCCTTCCAAACTCTTCTAGTATGCTTGAGCAACTTCTCAATATTATCTCTCTCTTTGCAACAACTTCATTCTAATGACATTATATCCCAGTGGCACGTATCCTACAAGATTATTATTGCATGCATAGGTAAAGACATTCTTGTAATGTGGATTCCGTGTTAGGTTAAAAGGAAGTCCAACTGATAAAACATTCTAGCTATTTTTCCATCTAGTTGTTCTCTCATTTATAAATTAAATTCTTTCTCCAAAGCATTATCTACAACATGTTTTCTTCTTTTTGGTTAAAATCCCTCCATCCAAAAAGACCCTTTGTTTACAGTACTGTCATCACTTCTAATTGAAGAAAATGATGAAGAATATGAAGCATGAGTGCTTGGAAGTGGAATATATTTTGGAATCCCTTTTTTACTACTTTGCTCAGCTTCATTAAATTTTCTTTATAATTCAGCCATTTGTGATGAGCTTATATTATGACATACTTTAATTCCATGACCATTAATCTTCAATAAATGAGTTTTCACTCTATAATATGATCATTTGTATGTGGCATTATAAAATAAACATTTGAATGCAATATTGTCTCTCCCTTCTGATGTTTTACTAATTTTTATCACATAACCCTACAAAAGTTTATTATCTTCAATGTTGGTCTCTGATGGACTCATGGACCATCATCAGATCCAATTCCTACGTTATTAGAGGTCATTATCCTACGAAGGATCGACACAAATTAAACCACATGAATTTGAAACATAAAAAATTTTAAGTGAAAGTGTAGATATGTTGTGACTATACCAGGGGTCCAAGGAGGTTCGACCTGCCCGATCAGCTCACGGGGTCAAGGGGCAGCGCCCCTGCGGGGGTTTCCGATGGCAACTCCCCCGAGCGGTACCGAGCATGGTACCAAGCGTTGCAGACAGGTACTGAGCGGTACTGAGTTCTGGTACCGAGCAATGCTAAGTTCCGGTACCGAGCGGTACTGAGTTCCAGTACCGAGCAGCATCGAGTGGTACCGAGCGAGTGGTATCGAGCAGTACCGAGCGGTACTGAGTACCAAGTCGCTCCGTCGATGAAGAACGAAGAAAATGAACCTTCATTGCTCACGTCGCCTTCACTGTTCGCGTTGTCGAGTCGCTCCATCAACAAAGGATGTTCCTGTTGGCTTTAATGCTCGCATCGTCAAGCCTCTTCGTTTATGAAGGATGATCATGTCCGCTTCTATGCTCACGTCGTCGAGCCACTCCTTCGACTATAACGAAGAAGATGAACACCTGTGCGGAAACGAAAAATCTAGCTCGCCAAAATGTTTTAGCTGCAAATGCGGATAGCCAAAATGAATAATGCAAATTGAGGTTCCATTTTCTTTAATAGGACACGTGCATCTGATGCGCGTGTTCGATCAAATTTAAATAATCTTTTAATTGGACATGACAAAGCCGTATCCGTGCCGTATCGAAGCCATATCCGTACCGTATCAAATAAGAGAAGTCATTAAAAGGAATTTTATAAGAAAGTCTTCATAAATATTCTCTCAAGTAAGAATGTATTCATAATATTTTTTGTAGCAAAAATTGAAGTTTAGTTATGATAGCAAACCTTTGGTTATCTTGCTTTGCACTAATATTATAGAGGGAGTTGATCCTTTCATAAGGAAACTACTTTGGATTTTTGTGGGATAGGAAGAAGGCTGGCAGAGAAGGGGTTGAGGGGAGGGGGAGTTGATCCTTTTAAAGAAGAAAATGAAAATTTTTTAACTACATGTACCTAAATCATAAATAGGTTACAAATGATACAATATCAAACAAATCCAGTCTAGCTCAAAATTAGCTTGAAGTTATTCCATCTAATCTTGATTATAAATTGTCTTGATATTTTATTTTATTTTAGCTAAGCTTGCTTCATATATTTTGATTTAAGGTGGATCCATGCCAAAAACATTCAATTTTGATGAATTTTTTATCTTTAATAACAAATCCTTTACGCTCATAAACCTAAGGGTTGAGCTAATTTCAAAGATTCTACAAGTTTAAGGATTGAACCTTTAAAAACTTTCGTGCTCATAAACTTAAGGGTTGAGCTGGTTTTATCAACTACCTAAAGGGTTCAGAATTAAATTAAACAAGCTTAAGGGTCGAACCTTATATGTTCATAGACCTAAGGTATGAAACCTATTAAGTAAAATAAGCTAAACTCTTTCCAGACGCCTTTTGGCGTAATGGTCAAAATTTCATTAATAAACTCTGTAGTTAATCGTACTCATCCCAGAGAAATCTTGGGATATGTGACGTCATGGGAAGTTATACTAACCGGAAAAATTGTGAGGCCCTTAGACCAAAATAAATAATATCTTGATAGTTAAAAATTTTTGCTGTTACAAATGGTATGAGAGCAATATACTAGTCAAAATATGAGAACTTAGTATCATACAAGACAAAGTATTGCGTCATGGGAACCACCTCTTGAATCCCATATAGGACAAATTGCTATGTAGCGGAAGTCACCACTTAAACTTGTAAGGGCCACCTCTAAAATTCTATCTGCATGGCGGATGATTTTGGGATAAAGATACTGACGAGGATATATGTTACTTAGGTGGGAAATATTGTAAAATCCCTTAAGTAAAAGAAGCTAATTCTTAAACATTGATGCACCTTTTGGTGCATTGGTTAAAATTTTATTAAAATATTTTATAGTTAAGCGTGCTCATCCTGGAGAAATTTTGGGATGGGTGATCTCCTGTGAAGTTACACCAACAAGACAAAACCGTGAAGCCCTTAAGCCAAATAAGACAATATTTTGATAATTAAGAGTTTGAGTTGTTACATAAGAGTTGACATGTTTTCCATCAACCTACCTAAAGGGTTGAAAACTAAATATAAGTTCAATAAGTCTAACGATCGAACTCCTAAAAAATTGTATATACTAACAAATCTAAAGGTAGAGCTACTTTAATCAATCTAAAGAATTGAAAGAAGAGATAAAGGGTAACGATGAACATGAATGCTAAAATATGTTCATAGATATTGTAATGAATTCATTATGTGAAATCACACAACAAATTGGTTGGGTGACAATTTATTAACTTAAAAATTATATGAAATAGAAAAATTAGAACAATTTCACGAAGCAACGCACCTGCCTTCGTCGGTCCCATATTGTATCTTCCCAAACAACTTAACTCTTCGCTCTTGTAACTTTCTCACAAAACATAAAATGATAAAACTCCCTCGAGCCCGCTCTTTCCATTTCATTCAAACTCACGCAACTTCGCTTCTCCCTCGCTCATCTCTCTGTACCGCACACAGAGACATGAAGTCGAAGCCCCTGGCCTTGAAATTATTACGTCCTCTGACCGGACGTAGAGCTACGTTCGGCCGCCAATAACATGTCGCCACGTGCTCTTACTCTCTACCGCGCGGCCCGACGACTTGACCCAGACCGGAACCCGGGAATGCTATGTTCGCGTATTGCGAGGTATTACTCAGTATTTGCTTGGTATTGTATGGAAATAACAAGAAATACCACTCTGTGAAGACCAATACCGAGCAAATACCGAGTAATACCGAGTTTTTCTAGAAAAACTTGGTACAACTTGGTACAACTCGGTATTACTCGGTATTTGCTCGGTATTGCTCGGTATTTGCTCGGTATTGGTTATTGCCAAGCAAAATCGACCAATACCTAGCAATACCGAGTAATACCGAGCAATACCTAGCAAAATCGAGAAATACTGAGCCATCCTGGGTCCGTTCCAGGCAGGGTTGTCGGGGCGCGCGGTAAATAGTGAGAACGCGTGGCGCGATTCTACTGGCAGCCGAACGTAGAGCTACGTCCTGTGACCGGACCAAATAAAAGCCTGCTCGCATACCATCCCTGTTTGCGCACTGGATCGCTCCGATCTGTGTAACCCTCTCCCTACACCACTTTGTTGAACCCCAGCTGCCCGTGACCTCCGTTCGCTCGCGTGACCCACGCTGGAACCCAATCCCGCCAAACTCCTCAGTTTTAAGCCTGTCGAACTCCACCTGTCCGATCTCGCCGAACTTCCTTTTCTTAGCCAACCGCTCCATCCAATCGGACATGCCTACCCGCTCCGCTTGATTCAATCCCTCGAACAACAACTCACCTGCCAGTGCCCGTGCGATCGAGTCTGCCTCCGACATAGGGCATCTCCAACCGAAAACACCATTTTCCACTGCAAAATACAGCAAAACTACAAAATGCAGTAATTCTGCTCCAATCAAACTCCATTTCGCAAACTTCGTCGTCTCGTTTATGCGATAACCGTCTTTTTCAATTTCGCGGGCAAATCCCGTTGACACATAAAAATTTAGCGGGTGAACAGTGCGACGCCAATATTGATGTCACACTGTTCACCAGCGATGAAATAGCGGCACAATTGCTGCTCGGTTGGAGCGACGGAAGAATGACAAATAGTTGTTTGTCGTTCCATTGGAGATGGTCTTAGGTTATGTTCGCAAAAATATAGTCCTCATTTTCATTTCCCGTATGAACTTTTGAATACCAGATGTACTCTTATATAGCACATCACTTACTAAAATGTGAAAATTGAACTACTATGTGGATAAATGCTCAATCCAATTGACAGTATTGATTTAAGCAACCAAGTATATACTGAATAACTAAGTAAAAAATTTATTTTTGGCAATAAAACAATAGGTCGATTTTATGATTCCACGCCATTGATCTTTGATTTGTGCAAGAAGGCTTTTAAATTCGATGACTTGCGCTGTTGATCTTTGATCTAGGTGGTGGAATTTTCAAATTGAAGACTCTATGTCGTTGATCTTTGATTAAGGTGGATGATTTCTATTTTGAATACCCCAATCCGTCTTATCTTTGATCCAGGCGAGAAGGGACCATGACAAATGTCATCTCGGCCTCTTGCGGGAGGGGATGGCGGGAGACTGCTTAAATGGTCCCAAGAGATTACCGTTCAGGAATCATTGGAGAATAATTTTCTATTAATCTAATAATTAATTTATTAATTTAAAATAAATTAAAATCTCATTTAATCAATTAAACAATTAATAAATCAACTTTAAAATAATTTCATAAATATTTAATTAACCAATCAACTTTAAATAAAAATTAAATTCTCATTTAATTAATTGATGAACTTCAAATACAATTAAATAATATAATTAATTAAAATAAAATTAAAGTCCATTTTATTAATTAATCAATTTTAAAATAACATTAAAATTTAATTAATATAGCATTTAACAATCAATTTAATAATTCATTTAAATAAAATAAAATCTAATTTAATTTAATAACTAATTAATCAATTAAAACATCATTTAATTAATTAAATTAATTAACCAATTTAAAATGTCTCTAATTAATTCAAAAATTAAATTACAATAAAATGAAATAAAAATGCAACCAAAAAAGTGTTTGCACTAAACAAATCTAAGTTCAAACTCACCTTAACTAAGCTCAAATTCCTAAAACTAGAACACCAACTCTCAAACTCTCAAACCAAACAAACTAAAATAAATCTCCAAAAGAAACTTCAAAGCTCCTCTTGCAAGCTCCAAAGCAACACGAACTCCTACAAATAAACAAACAATAAAAATAAGTACTATGAATCAAAATTGGAGTGCATGAAAAAAAAAGTAAACAATATTGTGATGCTAAAAAGCTAAGCATTGTAAAAAAATTGGAACTAAAAGCAGTGCTGAAACGAGAAAAAGAAACTATTGAAACCAAACACATTGGTGTAGCGATAGTAAAGAACTATAAACTAAATTCATCGCTATCTAATCTACCCTATCCAAACAACCATGCAACTTTGAAAGAAAGTCGTAAGACATCTAAATGAAATCAGGCCACTTCTAAAAGCAGAAGCTTTAAAACCTACCTAAATAATCAGGCAACTTTCAATGAAAGTCATAAGACCTATCCATACCACTTCTAAATGATGAAGCCGTAAGACCTACCCAAATAACCAGACAACTTCCAATGGAAGTTATAAGACCTATTCTTTGGGGGGCTTCTTAAAGAAGTATCAAACTCCCAACCAAAACCTAAGGGTCACCTCACTTATAGGGCTAGGTTGTAAGACCAACAAACATGCAACTTCTAAATGAAACTGTAAGACCTACCTCAAAATCAAACCTAACAGGCCACTTAGTTTATAGGGATAGGTTATAAGACTCACATTCAGGCTACTTCTAAATTTAGAAGCCATAAGACATACTCAAATAACTAGACAACTTCCAATGAAAGTCTTAAGACCTATTCTTTTGGGGCTTCTAAAAGAAGTATCAAACCTTCCATTCATTCAAGAAAGATTGAAGCTTTTCAAAGAATGCAGTCCCATCATGTGGAGGACATAAAATTGAAATTAATATTACTTTTTCGTAGTCACCAATTATTATCAATGAAATAAACAATCAAACAAATAAAACCATATGTATTGATTAAAGTCCATAGGTTTGAAGTCAAACTAACTCCGCTTGTACATCTAGACAACAATGATTTAATATTACTTTTTTCCCTAATGAACAATTTTTTACAGTCACTTCTTCTTGTATTTCCAAAAACTATATGTACGTCAAGGTGGAGATAATGTATTAGTGGACATACACCGACCCATTCAACACACTGGAATAGTAGATCATGCATAATAATGCAAGCTGACAGTAGAGCACAAAATTCTTGGTGGTTAAAATTATTATCTACTAATGGGTGAGGTAGAAGTTGACTGCAAAATTAGCTGGCCTATGTCACGAGTGCTTTTCTTCTTATAAATTTGTACATAGTGTTTTAAATTGTCAGGACCATTTTTACTATCAAATTGGTAAATAGCGTCACATTTTTTTTGTATTTACATCTTTGTTTTCCATCAATACCTAAGGCTAACATCTCATAATGACCACATACAGTTGAAGTTATCTTTCTTTTATTCTTAAGAAATTTATCCCCATCCTTTTTCCTAGCATTGCCACCAATATCAACATCATCAAATTCATTAGTTTCTATTTCAGTTTCATTTTGACCACTTACAACTTGTACATTTTTTATAAAGGGTGTACTTTCAATGACAATATTCGAGTCCAATATCTATGATCTAATAGATGAAATTAAACATAGTTACAAAGGATAGCATACATTCATACTCTTGAATTATAATAGGTTGATGCAAATGATAATATGAAACCACATCTCTTTACTACTTCAGAATAAAATAATTAGACAGGCATTACAATTCTAAAACAAAGATTATAAAATATAAAGCTAAACTCAATTCAGCAAATAAGTAAACAAACTAGCTTCCCTCTCTTAATCTCTTTACTACTTCAGAATAATTAAACTAGAGAAGAAGAAAAAACACTAAAATTGTATATTGCATAAGTGATTAACTGCATATTACAGCCACAACTTCACAGCCTTTAACATACATTGGAAATCTTGTATACATATTAACACTTTAACCGCATACTATAACCACAACCACAACAACATATTGCAGATTAACTATATATTGTTGATTGCATAAAGGAAGCATAAGTGCAACCCCAACCCCAACTACAACCTAATCAATGGAAAGGCTGAACTCTGAAGCACATAAGTACATAACATGATAACAATAATAATACAACATCAATATTCACTTAACAAAAATCAGAACTAAGATTCTGAGAAGAATAGAAGCATCCAACATTTTACAGTTTTCACCCTAAACAATTGCTACAGCAAAGGGCCAAAGACTAATTAAGGCCTAGTTTGATTGGATGTTTTTTATGCTTATTCCTTTTTAAAACTGTAAATTTACTGTTTGGTTCCTCAAATCACTTTCCCAATAACACCTTTTTATTCATTTTTCTATTGTTTTAAGAAAGCTTTTTTATATATGCTCTCCGTTTAGAAAACTCATTTCTCTAAACTGGTATTTCTTAAAACTACCTTTTAAAAAAAGTACTGGATAATCAAACGAAGCCTAAAGAGTAATAGAGGAAACCCTAAAATGGAAAATGTAAATATTTAGAAATCCCTAAATAAATAAAACCCTAAATTCAGAAAAAAAATTTGAATTATTAAATCTATTCAACTTCTAAGCTCCAAAACCATCAACACGTCAAAAATAATCAAAAACTTGAAATAGGCAAAGAGATAGTGAGATTGGGATACAAACATCTACTGAGATAAATACTCTGGACTCTGGAGAGTGGAGGTTGCGAGATGTAGCATGCAGGCACGAACAACTATTGAAGAATCGATTTCAACGAGAGTTGAGAGGAAATGAGCAAGGGCCACAACCAAGAAGGAAATGTACGCTTGATGGCTCGAGAATGAGAGAAAAGAGAGAACGATTGAAAGACCCCGTGCCTGTGGCGAGATTTTATTGGGTGTGGAGTGCGGACGTAGCTCTGTGTATGCAAATAAGTAGTTTTGCGCCACGTGGAGCCCACCTTGACCCCACCGTAATAAGAAGATCGTGTGCTCTGTTAACCCGATAACCTGATAACACGAACCAGCCGAACTACTTCAAAAAGTGCGCGGTAAAAGCTAGGGTTATATTTGCTGGCGCGGTTTTCTTACCTAAGTTAAAACTTTTATTCTCGTAACACCTGAAACCACAGAAAGCCCGAGAAGAGCGGAAGGTCTGAGGTTTCTTGGCGCAAGGTCTGAAGATGGATTATGTGCCGGGAGAGATGAACGAGTGGCCGGAGATGGAAGGTTTTACGCAAGAGTCAGAGCTTAGAGGTGGAGATGATTTGCAACAGAATACCCAACCAAACTTTGATATATTATCGGTAAATATGATATGAAAGCCGTGAATTATTTAGTGTTTTAAAAAGTTTGTATTGGTTAGAATATATGTATTGGTGGGTTGACGGCATTGTTTAGTACATTTTTTAAATGTTTTGTACCGCTAGGTATCAGTAGGTATCGGTCGGTACCGATAGGTACCGGTAGGTACATAAGTTATTTTGAAATTGTCTGTGTGTTTCGAATATTAAAATCTTCTTGGTTGTTGTTCGTAGGTTGTTTGTAATAGTGAGAAAGAGGCTTATGATAATTATTGTCGATACGCGCATAGTGTTGGTTTTAGTGTTCGCAAAGATCATCACTGTTACTGGCCTAATTCGTGCAAGATACAGATCAAAGATTTTGTATGTTCGAAAGCTGGTTTTAAGAAGGGCCTTGACCTGAATGCCAAATCGAAATACAGGAAAGCCAATACTAGGACTGGGTGTCCTGCAATGATTAGATTTTCAGTTGATCAAGAAGGGGAATGGAAGGTTAATAAATGTGTTGAGAACCACAACCATGAGTTGGCAAGGCCTGAAGATAAACATTTATTGAGGTCATGCAGGAATATAACCGAAGAGAGAGCATTTGTTCTTAAATCTATGACTGATGCTGGGATTAGAACCATTGATGCATTCACATACTTAGCTGATGAAGTTGGTGGGAGGGAGTATGTTGGTTTTTAAGAAGAGATGCATATAACTTTGTTCAGAGAAACAGAAGATGCAAGATTGAGCTGGGGATACCAATTCCCTAATAGAAATTTTTAAAAACCGAGCAAACAATGATAACATGTTTGTGTGGGAAGTCCAATATGATGAGGATGATAGATTGATGAATTTTTTCTGGGCTGATGGTGTTGGTAGAATAGACTACGACTGCTTTGGAGATATTATAATTTTTGATACCAGCTATAGACTGAACAAATACAATCTTGCTTGTGCACCTTTTGTTGGAGTTAATAACCATTGGCAGAATGTTCTTTTGGGGGTAGCATTTCTGTCTGAAGAAACAGTAGAATCATTTACATGGCTGTTTAGAACATTCTTGAGAGTAATGGGTGGCAAACATCCCATTACAATATTTACTGACCAGGATCAGGCAATGTCTCGTGCAATACAAATTGCATTTCCGCAAACACGCCATAGGCTTTGTCAATGGCACATCATGAAGAAGCTTCCATCCAAGGTGCATTGTTACAACAGCAACAACAAGGTTAGAGGGTTGATTTATAAATGTTTCAGCAAGTGTGATTCAGAGGAAGAGTTTGAAAGCACTTGAACTGAAATGCTGAATGAAGGGGACCTTCATAGCCATGAGTGGTTGAAATAGCTCCACAAAATAAGGCACAAGTAGTCCACAGCATACAACAAGACTTGTTTTAACCTTGGTATTCTTTCAACACAGCGCAGTGAATCCACTAACAATGTGTGCGACAGGTACCGAGAGGTACAGAGAGGTACTTAGCAGATCAGTACCGATAAAAAAAACAACGAAGTTTCTACAATAAGATATCAATTAAAGTAATGACAGATATCAAATAAAAAAAATCTGAAATTCTGAATATTCATCCATGTCTTTCAGCATCAATAAATCCATTCATCATGTTTAAATATTCAGGGTTGGGCTGACTGGTAGGTCGACGAAGAAGCCACTCATCCGTGAAGCATTCTGGTATGTTCGAAAAGGGAACATGACTAAAACGTTCCACGTGTGTTTGCTGATGAATTGAAGAAAAATAATCTGGAATGTTTGCAAAAGAAACTTGGCTACTAGGTTCTGCTGGTGTAGGCTGTTGAGTTGAAGCGTAGTATTCTGGTAAATACACATTGTTAGTGGATTCACTGCGCTGTGTTGAAAGAATACCAAGGTTAAAACAAGTCTTGTTGTATGCTGTGGACTACTTGTGCCTTATTTTGTGGAGCTATTTCAACCACTCATGGCTATGAAGGTCCCCTTCATTCAGCATTTCAGTCCAAGTGCTTTCAAACTCTTCCTCTGAATCACACTTGCTGAAACATTTATAAATCAACCATCTAACCTTATTGTTGCTGTTGTAACAATGCACCTTGGATGGAAGCTTCTTCATGATGTGCCATTGGCAAAGCCTATGGCGTGTTTGCGGAAATGCAATTTGTATTGCACGAGACATTGCCTGATCCTGGTCAGTAAATATTGTAATGGGATGTTTGCCACCCATTACTCTCAAGAATGTTCTAAACAGCAATGTAAATGATTCTACTGTTTCTTCAGACAGAAATGCTACCCCCAAAAGAACATTCTGCCAATGATTATTAACTCCAATAAAAGGTGCACAAGCAAGATTGTATTTGTTCAGTCTATAGCTGGTATCAAAAATTATAACATCTCCAAAGCAGTCGTAGTCTATTCTACCAACACCATCAGCCCAGAAAAAATTCATCAATCTATCATCCTCATCATATTGGACTTCCCACACAAACATGTTATCATTGTTTGCTCGATTTTTAAAAAATTTTATTAGGGAATTGGTATCCCCAGTCTCAATCTTGCATCTTCTGTTTCTCTGAACAAAGTTATATGCATCTCTTCTTAAAAAACCAACATACTCCCTCCCACCAACTTCATCAGCTAAGTATGTGAATGCATCAATGGTTCTAATCCCAGCATCAGTCATAGATTTAAGAACAAATGCTATCTCTTCGGTTATATTCCTGCATGACCTCAATAAATGTTTATCTTCAGGCCTTGCCAACTCATGGTTGTGGTTCTCAACACATTTATTAACCTTCCATTCCCCTTCTTGATCAACTGAAAATCTAATCATTGCAGGACACCCAGTCCTAGTATTGGCTTTCCTGTATTTCGATTTGGCATTCAGGTCAAGGCCCTTCTTAAAACCAGCTTTCGAACATACAAAATATTTGATCTGTATCTTGCGCGAATTAGGCCAGTAACAGTGATGATCTTTGCGAACACTAAAACCAACACTATGCGCGTATCGACAGTAAATATCATAAGCCTCTTTCTCACTATTACAAACAACCTACGAACAACAACCAAGAAGATTTTAATATTCGAAACACACAGACAATTTCAAAATAACTTATGTACCTACCGGTACCTACCGGTACCTATCGGTACCGACCGATACCTACTGATACCTAGCGGTACCAAACATTTAAAAAATGTACTAAACAATGCCGTCAACCCACCAATACATATATTCTAACCAATACAAACTTTTTAAAACACTAAACAATTCACGGCTTTCATATCATATTTACCGATAATATATCAAAGTTTGGTTGGGTATTCTGTTGCAAATCATCTCCACCTCTAAGCTCTGACTCTTGCGTAAAACCTTCCATCTCCGGCCACTCGTTCATCTCTCCCGGCACAGAATCCATCTTTAGACCTTGCGCCAAGAAACCTCAGACCTTCCGCTCTTCTCGGGCTTTCTGTGGTTTCAGGTGTTACGAGAATAAAAGTTTTAACTTAGGTAAGAAAACCGCGCCAGCAAATATAACCCTAGCTTTTACCGCGCACTTTTTGAAGTAGTTCGGCTGGTTCGTGTTATCAGGTTATCAGGTTAACAGAGCACACGATCTTCTTATTACGGTGGGGTCAAGGTGGGCTCCACGTGGCGCAAAACTACTTGTTTGCATACACAGAGCTACGTCCGCACTCCACACCCAATAAAAGTGGCACATGGCTTATACCTAGTGTTTAATAAAATCGGGTTGAAGTCGGGTTGTCTTGGGGTTTCCGGGTCAACATGACCTGATTTTTAAAATGGTTCAATTTATCAAACATGAACACAACCCATTTGTTAAATGGGTTGAGCCGAATCAGGACTTTTTTGGGATTGGTCCAAGTCAGGTTTCAGGTTAATTCAATTATAGACACCCCTAGTCTTGCCTCGAGTCAATTGAAGTTCTATCTACGTTGGGTTTGACTTAGTCAACTAATATGACCTTAGGAGGATCAGGGATAATTGGCGATTGTAGCTTGCCGACACCTCTTAAAAAATACAAGTTTGAGAGAAGGCGAAGGAGGAGGAAGAAAAATAGCTAAGTTAAGGAGGGATTTATTTTATTTTGCATGCCCTAAATGCTCCACTAGAGACTTATTATAAACAATGCAAGGCCTATAGATCCCTTCAAAATCGACTTCGTCTTTAAGTTCAAGCTAGACATGTAGTAAAATAGAATCAAAGTCACATAGGAATTTAGGTTCTCTCTTACTTGGGCTTGGCTTCTAGTTAACTAATTGATTTTGATCCAAGATTGATTTGAAAGAAAAAAATAGTCTAATTTTCAGATGATCCTCAATCATAGAGCCCAAATTCAGAACCTTATCTTAGCTGGGAGTTGGAGCAAGTCCATATTTCGCCATGAATGTGACCAATTTGTTAGAGCAAGGCTTTATGAATACTTTTCTTATTTATTTCTAAAGCAGTTTTATACTACAAAAATTTCTAGAACTAAAATTTTTTGTATTTAAAAGCAGTAAAAAAGTTGTGCCAAACGAAGCCTAAATTTCTTGCAATTGTCCTCACATTATTGTCCAAATTAGTATTCATAGAATTCTAACTTATATTATTCTAGTGTAGCTTTATGTAGTCTTTGTTGAAGCTAATTTTATCCGAGGGTGACAGAGAGAATGTGTGTGAGAGAGAGAGAGAGAGATTAAAGGTTTCTTATTGTTTGAAAGCATAGAACTCAAGAAAACGATTAAGGTATTTTAGGCTTGTCCTTTGCTATTTATTTGTAGGTGGAAGTATAAACGAGTCTCTATAAAAAAATATTATATTTACAACAAAAAATAAATGTATTACAAAATAAAGCCCGAAAAACTTCGTCGTAAAATGAAAATTCGTCAAGTATCCTTTTTTTTATTACATTAGATGTTCATTAGTACTTTCAAAATGAAAGGTCATGAATTCATGTGAAGCCATTGGGTGCATGACCTCATCTAGCACAACGAAGTTCATCTACTTTCGCCTTGCTTTAGCGAGTTGCTACGTTGAATGCACCGGGTGTGTGTTTATAGTCGGCGATATTCGGCCAAGTTCATAAACGAATTATTTTTACGCATTTTCTCTGTTTTATGTAGTTGCCACCTGGGCATGGGATAACTCGATCTCACCAACGAGCTCACTATATCAACTGCAACTTCTACCTATCATCTTCAAGGCTAACAAAACCTAGTTTCCGACAAGTCTAACCTAATGTACTCGACACTTCCAACTCCAACTAATCACCCTAGTTCACTTGAACTCATCCCAAACAAATTTGGGTGTACAGCCTTCACTTAAACTAACCTATCTTTTAATTCTATCAAAAGCTGAATCAATACTGCCTTGATAAAGCCTTCTGCAAGTCTGTAATTATATAAGAAGAGAGAAACACTAATAATAGTACTAGGTCCACAAAATTAGGTCGGCAATAAAGAACTATATGGCCTTCTTTGCCACCTTACCAATCAAGGCTCATCCCCACTGATCATTAATGCTAATTTATTAAGCTAATCTCCTGTTAACCATCTTTTCTCACCTACCATACATAGCTTCCAAGCCCAGAAAATTGTAGTAGTTCCTGACAGTTTAGGCTTCGTTTTGAGATAACTTTTTCCTTACTTTCTATAGCAACTTTCTAATACAAAAATTTATGGTCCTTATTGCTTTTTAGAGTAGCTTTCTAGTAAAAAATCTATAGTATAAGAAAATTTGGTACTTAAAAAATGCTTTAGAAAGCAAGAAGAAAGCTGTCACAAACGAAACCTTAATTAGCTTAATTAATTACTATGGCTGAAAGATTCTTCAAGCTATATATAAGTTTCATTTGAGACAGTTTTTTTACTGCTTCTTAAAACAGTTTTCTATAATAAAAAATTTTGTACTGAAAAGCTGCTTTAAAAAGCAGTAAGAAAGTCGTCCAAACAAAACATTAATTGATTTATATGCTCCAATTTGAGGGAATAATTTTAGAATATCATAGTTAAAATAAACTTACACTTTGAAAACATTTCAGCAAATTGTAATAGATTATTTTTGTTTTAGTAAAACAATGATAATAATTTAAAATACTTACTTTTTACAAAATATTTTATATCTTTGAGTCAAATCTAATTAGAAATATCTGAGTCATCATATGATAAGAATCATAGCCACCAACTACCATTATTAGAAGCTCATTCCCATCAAATCTTGGCATGTAAGTTTTAATAACAACTTTTTAATCTACCAAAGGTAGTTATATAATGATTCCTTAGCTCAGAAAGATTGGTATTTATATGATTTTAATTAGGAATCCAAAGGCTTTGGTGATGACCTAAAGCACTAATTCCTCCACCTCATCCTTACAATTCAAAAGAAGCCATCACTTTCATTAGTTTCAATATTTGAGATGAGAGGAAAAGAGTTTTTATTTGTTATTATTATCAATTGTTCTGTGAGTTATTTATTTAAACTCCCAACTGTAATGAAAGTGAAAGAGCTAGCATCTTTCCTTGACATAAACTGCCTCTTCTACATTTGAAAACCGCCGACAGTTACCAGCGGTCAAACCTGTAGATAGAACTTTCTGGCGGTCATGTACCGCTGGTATTTTTTAGTGATTAGACTGCCGGTATAACCGCCGCTTTTTATTAACGGTTCAACCGCTGGTATTCCTGCGGTCACTTGACCGCCGGAAATGGCGCCGGTATTGAATGAATTTCCTGTAGTGTACTGTAAAAAAACTTCTTTCAATCAACCTTGCAATAGTTAACATAAATTCAAACCGATAAATTTCAGATCACAAGAAGCCAACCCAATAGTTACCATCTAACTTAACCAAAGTACTGATGGCACAATCTCTGTATCATGTTGAGATCCTTCTAGAATGCTCAATTGAAAGAATTGCATGATTAAGTAGCATCCAATACTCTCCATCAATTAGGGCTGCAAGCGAATCAAACGTTTGACGAGCTATTTGTTGTTCGGTTCGATTAAAGCTCGTTTGTAATCATTTAATTAACTAAACAAACAAACTTGAATAATATTTTAGTTACTCGATTCTTAAATAAACAAACTTGAACACTAATGTGTTCAACTCATTTATGTTTGCGAACAACATCATTTGAAGTTCTTGAACAAGCTTGAAATTAAGCTTGATTCGTGTTTGATTTTGAACTCATGAATAAGCTCGATAAAAATTATTAATATTTGATTATGAAATTATTAAATATAAATAATATAAATGATTTATATTTATTATAATATAATGATGTAATTATTGTTAAATAATAAAATTTAAAGTAAATAATATTATATTAAGTAATTGTAGCTTATATGGCTATTTATTTATAAATCATTGCCTTTATTAATGTTGCTGTTAGAAAAATTCTGTGAAGACGGGATTTGCTTATAAATCATTGTTTTTTGTTACATAGACAATTGCATAAATGTATTTGTTCATAGATATATTCATGAACGTGTTTGTTTGATAGTTAAAAAAAAATTTTGTTAGATATGTTTGCGAACATGCTCGATGTAATCGTTTGTTAGGAAGCTCGATAAAGCTGATCATTTGTTAAGTTCATGAACATCTAAAAGTAGAGCTCGTTTATAGCTCGTTCATGTTTGTTTGTTTAAAGCTCGATAAGCACTAAATAAACGAACATGAACTGAACATGAATACTCATTAATTTAAATGAATCAAACATAAACACATAAAAAAAAAGCTCGAACAAACATGAACCAAACTTGAACAACCTGATATTAAATGAACACAAATATGAACACTCACATACTCGGCTCAGCTCGGTTCGTTTGCAGCCCTACCATCAAGCACTCAAAATACATATAAAGCACAAAACAAAGTTCAAATCAATGGTGTTGGGGGTCTGATCCTCCAGGACTTAGTCGTTCAGACTTGTATACCGTCTTCTTCACCTTTAACCCATCAACAAATACCAGCTCCATCGTCCCCTCCGAGTTACTCCTCACCTCCCCAGTCGACTTGTCCTTAAGCTCTACTGCCCGAGACTCCGAGCCCGAGAATGCTGAAGATAGTATCAAGAAGAGGCATATCAAAGCTCTTGAGTATGTGAACGCCATTCCTCTTCTCTTATATATTCTCTAAGTGTATCAGTGTAACCCATAAGCTTCCATGACAGAGCTTATATAGGCAATGCACTTCTACTCTTCCTTTCAAAGTGAACAATTCACAGTGGTGGCCAAACTCTACATTATTGCGATTGGCTGTCAGTACTTATCAGTACTGCAAATTCTATATCTCATCCAGCTAATATACTCCAATGTGGCATCCAAGAACATGCAAAAAAACTATATTTATTTAGGTCTGTGTCTTCTTATTGCCTTCTCCTTTTTTTAAAATCTCCTTAGTGTGAATCTACTCAGTTTTTCTTGCCTGAAATCCTTACTGTTTGGCCTTCTTAGTAAGAAGGTGGGAACTTATCTTGTTCTATTTTCATTTTATCTTACTGAAACTCTTTTTACTCATTTACGTGCATCAATTGACTTCCTCATGCTGTAAGTGCTATGATGAGCAATGTGGATGATAAGCTCACTTAAGCTTAAATTAATAAGCCATGGCAATGGCATCTTCTGTAGGTGATCAGATGAAGATGAGTTATTTGTCTTAGTGGAATGGAAAGTGGTGACTTTGGCAATCTTATAAGCCAAACGGCTTTGGTTGCCCCAGCTTGACACGAAGGGGCAAGATGTCTTAGTGGAATGACCTACTGGTTGTCTATGTGTATTTAATTGTCATTTTTCTTGAGTCATGAACTAAAATTCAAGCAAAACATATATTATTTCCTTACTAATCAAATGGTGGATAGCTTTTGAGAGCAAAAAAATTGATTGGCTATTGCAATATGTGGGAAAAGTGTACTTTTTTTTTGTAAAGAGATGCTAATAAATGACCAAACACGGTAACTTGACATAGATCATCTTGACCCAGTGAAATTTCAGGTCGGGTTGAGCTAACTACTATTCATGTTATGTTAAGTGGGTCATGTTCTGGCTAAACAGGTTGTATTAATAAAAAAAATTGCATAATACATATTATATATAGGTTAAACATGTGAGGTTAGGGTTAAACATTTTGACCCGTATAATAAAATGGGTCAAGCATATTTAGGTTGGATCAACCTTTTGTTGAATATGAACTCGACCTATCAGCCTGAATTGACACTCCTATAGATGATTGTATCTTAAAGGTCATGGGTAAACCATTTATTGTTCACCTTTCAAAAAAAAAAAAAGGGCTATTGAATCATTATGAGAAAATAATATATATTTTTTAATTGCTACAGGTATTCTTAATCTTTTTCTCTTTTAAAAATGTATTTACAGCTATCACACTTCATCAAATTTATTTTAAGAAGTTGTTTCTTACTTTCTTGGACTTCGAGCGAACTCAATCTCAAACTTCCGCACAAACCAGTAGGCCTCGACCCAACGACATTATGATGGGAATCAAAACTCCCAACAAATAAATCAAGGTGGTCTACATGACAAAAATTTCTAAAAAATAACAAGAGATTAAACTAAGGCTTCGTTTGGGGCAGTTTTCTTAATGCTTCTTAAAGCAACTTTCTAGTACTAAAAAGCTGCTTTAAGAGGCAGTAAGAAAGCTCTTCCAAACAAAACCTAAATAAGATCGTAATTGCTATTCAAAAAGCAATACTAAGCAAAAACCGCCCCAAACAAATCCTAAAAATTGAGAAAGAACACTCTTAATTCTAATGAAATGGTCGGCAAAATCATAAGATAATCGTCTGATCTGGCCTTTGACATGGAGACAGAACAGTCGTGCACACTTAGAATTCAAAAAAAAGGTTGCTGCTGATTGCAGAAGAGAATACTATTGGCTTAGCAAAAGCATCTCCATCTCGTCACCATAGCCTACTTTATGTTTTTTTAAGTTAGCATTTTGGGTGGTAGTGGCTAAGTCAAATTGCTGAGGCTGAAAGGATAGCCTATCATTAACAGAAAACTAATTATCTGAGAAGACAGTGGTTTTCTCCTTGTGACCACATAATTAGGCTATGTTTTTTTTATTAAGGCTTTGATAATTATTATAGATAATTGCTTTGGATTAATGACGAGTTTAATGATAGGAAGGCTCAGTGGCTTAGTGTGGTTTTTATTCTTTTTGCCTCTTTAATGATTGGAATGCTTATCTTTACAAAATTGCAGACTTATGTTTCGTTTGAGACGACTTTTTTAATGCTTCTTAAAGCAACTTTTTAGTATAAAAAATTTAAATTTTGTTCTAGAAAGCTTCTAAGAAGCAGTAAAAAAGATGTTTATTGCTTTATAAAGTTGCTTTTTAATAAAAAATCTCATGAAAATAAAGAAATTAATGGTCTAAAGTTGTCCCAAAACGAACCTTTATTTTGTGAAAAAGCCAAAGAGTATGCATGAGATGTCATTAGAAAAATTATTTTATCTAATGTAATTGTTTTTATCTTAAGGTTAATTGATTTGGTGATTAGCGAAATTTTATTTCTGGCAAACTTATAAAATCTAAAGTGTGTGGTATAGGCGGACAAGCCGACGATGTGAAGAACGTCTTAATCCTAGTCCAAATGGTCCTAAAGCAAGTACAAAGAAGTGTAATTGAAAACTTCTTAGGGCCGTTTAAGGGATCAAATATCCTTCAAATTTTACATATTTATAATCGAAATAAAAAAATCTTGATTAGAGAAACTTTACGAGCCTATGATTGCTCAATTATGAGATCATTAAGGCACCACCAATTTGTTTAAAAAAAATATCAAATGATTAAGGAGGGTTTGAAACTCTTCAATGGAGTGTCATTGTTGATAGAAATGACAATGATGCTCCGTAAAGAAATCTATGAGGAGCTTTTGGGTGGAGAAACTTCCTGGATTAGATAATTCTAAGGCTCTGGACACCATTTGGTCCCTCAATTGGCCATCTTCAAGATTTAAACTATCATGATTTCTCCTCTATCTTTCTTGTCACCCAAGCTTCTCTTAAGCTAGGAGGATAGTTGCACTAATGACCTTCCATCACCCATCATCAATTGAATAGGCATCAATTGTTGCTTGTCTGTCGTTGTCCGAGCACGATCGACCAATACAAACATCCTCCATCACACATCTGCCATCACCTATTGTTGATGAACATCGACATCCTCCATCACCCGTTGGTGACTAAATCCATCATCTTTCATTATTTTCCATCGCCTTAAGACAAGCTCCCCAACAATTTAGATAAAAAAAAATTATGTCATATGTGAGCTAAATTTTGCTTCTCTTTGTGTGCGTGCAACGGATTATCGTATAATGTTAAAGTGATAAACTCTCCTCTTGCTACAAATATTCTAATGTGTACACACTTTGCATATGAACTTTGATAAATCAACTTAAATTGAAGGAAAAAATTCTGTTAACTTTGAGGACTTCAAATTAACTTAGAAAATTGAAGTAAGAAAACTTACGGAGAAGACTTAGGCTTCGTTTGGGACAATTTTCGTACTGTTTTTTAAAATTACTTTCTAGTACAAAATTTTCAAATTTAAGAAATTTTGTGCTAAAAAACAGTTCTAGAAAGCAAGAAGAAAGCCGTCCCAAACGAAGCCTAAATAAAGTATACATTCATCAAATCATAAGACTTTCTTTTTTTCTTTTTTCAATTTTTTTTTTTTTTCAAATTTGCTAAATTTGTAAATTCAATTAAATCTCTGCTGAATAATGAACAAAAAGGCATAACAACTTCAAATGCCCAATGCTTTTCAAGCTTGCTTGGGACCCCCTTTACACTATCTTTTTAGCAAAAATATATCATTGATTAAGTTAATGTGATATCATTAAAGGGTTAACTCAAATGGTCTGATTTCCCTTTCAAGCCTATATTTTTTTAACCTTAGTTAAAATCCTTTTCAAAGCACGACAGTTGACAACTAGTTAAAAATTACTTTGTAATTAATTAGAATTTATTTCTTTATTAAAAAATGATAAAAAATATCTTATCAACTTATTTAGATATATAATAAGGGCAACATTATTTATTTTTAACCAACTTTTATAAAGAATGATATTCTTCTAAGGCTTTTATATTTTATATGTTGGAAGGTGAAGTGTGCGCCGCAATCATTTTGAGGTGAAATTATTTTGTGCGGATACGAATACCGTTTGGAGGCAAATTAGAACACACCATGTCACCCATTTGTTGTGTATCGCGGCTGTGTACCCGTTGTGTACCGGGTGGTGTGGTGCGCTCTGATTCGCCTCCAGATGGTCCAGTGTCCGCACAGAATAATTTCTCCATTTTGAGGCACTTTTATGCATAATTATTATTATTAAAAATATCCAAAAAAAATCATCATGCCTCTAAGAGTGTTAGTTTGGAGGATGAAGCAAAATTTTAACATAGAGGGATTGGCATATGGTAGAGACTTACTCATAGGCTTAGTCAAAGATATTTTGCATAATGCGAATTTATATATTTGAGATGTTGATCTAATAATGATCATGATATCATCATGTTGTCTTTGATAGTCATGTCATACTTAATGGATGTGATAGTGTCTACTTGAGGAGAATTGGGATAATTAGATGGTATTAATTCATAGATTGGATGGCTAAAGGAACACATGACATCATTGAACATGTGTTATCATGATAATGATAAATCTATTCTCAACATGTTGAGTTAATGGAACATCAACATATATGCCTATCATAACAAGTTATTTGATGGTCGAGATAGATTTGACAAAATTAGACTCTCATAGTATGAATCCGAAGGGATACAATTATTCAGTTGGAGTGTTCTATCCCTAACATGACTAGTTAATCATTTTGACGCCATAGTCATCATAGTGGAATGGTTAGGGCTCTCATTATGTGATAGGTCACATAATAAAATATAATAGAGGGTCTTAATGAACAATAATAACTTCGTTAATATGTATCAGATTCTAAAAACTAACATATTTTTTATCATGTAAGGATAGTTATAAGGGGTGACAACTAGCTTGTCCAAGTTTTACTAAATCCCTTTAATTAGAAATCCCAAAGATCATCATTGATTTAGAGTAACATATATTTATAAATTATTTTGAATTGTATTTTTTTTTTCAAGTTAGCTAAAAACTTATAAAACTTATATTTTTAAGCATATGTAAAAGATTAGGTTATCTATTAGTAAAAGCTTTATATGAGATTAAGATTTCAAATCATATCCTTAATATTTTTATTTATTTATTTTTAAGTCAGTCAATAATGATCATTAGATATTTTAAATAATAAATAGGCTGAAAAGATGTCCCTGAGCCTATTAGGATAGTTAACTTAAGCTTCATTTAGGATAACTTTCTTACTGCTTTCTAAAGCAGTTTTTTAGAATAAAAAATGTTTTCAACTAAAAATATTTATATTAAAAAGTTGATTTAGAAAGCAGTAAGAAAGTTATTCTAAACAAAACCTTAAGCTCACACCCAATAAGGTCAACATATTAAGGATGTCAAAGGGTTGGTTCAACACATGAGATAGCCCTAATGCTAACAATATATTACCAACTCAAATAGTATTACCATATTTGTCTCTAACCAATCTTAAAGGTCATTAAAGATAAAGTAGGTGGTCATATGGAGCATCATCTCGCTAAAGTCACTAAGGCTTCGTTTGGGACAGCTTTCTTGATGCTTCTTAAAGCAACTTTCTAGTATAAAAAATTTAATTTTTTTACTTAAAAGTTGCTTTAAGAATCAACAAAAAAGCCGTCTCAAACGAGCCTAAAAGATATAATAATTTCACTAAATGCTAAGACTGCGAGGGTCTACTCGTGAGTCTTTAGAACTAGAAGTATTTGCTAGTTCCTTAACAAGCTTTATAAGCACATTTGTCTTATGATTGACAATGTTGGGAACTCTAATCAGAGACAAGCCAAGAAATGCACAAAAGATCTCCTACCAGACTCTTAGCTGATATTGAAAAGCTTAATGATAGTCATTTAGTAGATGCTTAACTACTAAACAATAGCCTCAGAGAAGAGGGGAACTAATAAAGAGAATGGGAAAACCAATGGCATTCTCCCCTCGCTTGTCTGGAGGCATCTCTCTCTCTCTCTCTCTCTCTCTCTCTCTCTCTCTCTCTCTCTCTCTCTCTCTCTCATCCATACACATCGAAAAAAATGAAGACTAAGAAACATTTAATTTTTTGACATGAAAACTAGTGATGAGAAAAATCATACAACCTTACCTAGTTAGAAAATCACTATAGGAAAAACAGGGATTACTGGCGGTACTATATCCATTGGAATTACGGGGGTTTTTTAATAATTCACCGGTAAAACCGGCATTTTGGATGGCTGGTAAGCCGCCTGTAATTAACTGGTGGTCACCGACGCTATGACCGCCGGAATTTACCGGCCGTTTATGTCGCCGGTAAGGTTAACCGCCATAAATCATTTCCTACGTGGTTTATACCGGCCGTTTACTAACCGTCGAAAAACTGCCGGAAACATAATACGAACCGCCAGAAAAAAATCGTCGGTAATTCCTGATTTTCCTGTAGTGAATCTCTACTTGATAAAGATTTGTATTGTAATTTGATGCCATTTCATAAAGTTGAAGAAGATGTCTATATAGTATAAAGGCCTAAACTATGGTAAAAATCACTTGTTTATGGTGTAAAGATGAAAGTTGAGTTGTTGGTGTTAAAGTTGGTGAAAGAGAACAATATGCACTCTTTGTTTTAAGGAACATACTAATTAAACAAAAAATGACTAATGATAAAGACAGTCTAAGCAATTTCTCTCCAAAAAAAAAAAGAGGAATTTGAAGAACAACTGATTGGTGATGAATATTAAAAGACAGTATGGGCATTAACTAGCATGTGATGAACAATTAGAGTTAGCAAAGCAAGGAAGATCTAGAGAATTTTTGTTGCTATTTGGACTTCTAAAGTGATAAAAAAAATGCTTGAAATGAGCAAAAAATTTGTTTATTAATAGAAATTTAGAAGATATTTTGTGTGTTTATATGAAATTATATCAAAATATTTCATATTTGTATTAATAATAGATACGCTTAGGTTTTGTTTGGGACGGCTTTCTTACTGTTTTTTGAAGTAATTTTCTAATACAAATATTTTTATTTTAGTGCTAAAAAACTGCTTTAAGAAACAGTAAAAAAGCGGTCCCAAATAAAGCCTTAAATTGCACTCTCATCATCAGAAAAATAATTTGATGATCCCACCCCTAGATTGACCTGATCAACATGCTAGAACCTTAGTTAGCCTAGGCAAACAACTATTGGCCGATGCCAATGATTTGTTTTTGAAGTGATGAAAATTGATAGCGATAAAGTCTTTGATTATAAAATAAAATATATCAAAATGATATATTTTATTTTATAATCCTATCAATTTTCATCACTTCAACAACAAATCATAATCATTTGAAATTAAAAGTTTAGGGTGAAATAATTATCAGCTTAAGTAATTCAATCCTTCTAAGAAAATAATATATTGTTTATTTAATCAATTTACTTATAATAAATTTTATATTCTAAACATAATTATTGCATTTATATGGACTAAGTGGTTAACAAAACAATTAAGTTTAATGACAACACCACTCCAATATGAATTGTTGGGTTAATAAGAGTAAAAATAATATAAATATTCTAAAAATACCTTTTTCAAACTTTTATTTGTAGGGTTAGAAGAGCTCAAAAAAAAAAAAAAAAGTTAAGTGCACAAAAATAATAAATAATATATGATTTAAGTGTTACACTCATATGAACAAGACTTTGTGGCTATACATGGACTGTCCTCTCTAACGTGGCTTTAGATGCATCTGTTATAGTTTGTATGAGGGGTCCCAAGGGAGTCTAGTCTTTAAAACTTAATCAAACAGTAAATCAACCGTTTAAAATCAATTAATCAACCCTTAATTTCTAACCAACTAAACTAATCTAATAAATACTATTGGGTAATCCGGGTCTACGAGGCTATGAAGTTAACCTCAATGAGAGTGAAATAAACCTTACGGCCCCGATGAGCAACAAAGATAGTTTCATTAAACACTAAAGATAAATCTTTAAAATGAACCTTAAGACATTAATATTTAAATTCAAATTAAAGGTCTCCTTTGACTTTCAGAAAATCAGAACATAAAGTAACTTTAATTAAATTAACCTAAATAGAACATATCTAAACCACACAGCCTACTTCACATACATAAATCTGTTTGTTAGGACGCGGCTTTTAACTTTATGTTTGGCTGGTGTTTCTCTTTTTTGTTTCTGTGATGTAATGATGTACCTGCGAAACATGTGCTGGTTGATTTGTTGTGCTAGATTTTTGTGATGATTATTTTGATTACTTTCTCTCTGTGATGGTGATGGGCAATAAATTACCCTTAGGTTGAGCCTTCCTTTTGGGTGATTTCTTATGAGTTGAGTACCTCCTTGAGTCGAGATTGTTGAGTAGAGTTTCTCCCTCAGTCAAATTCTTATCAGGCATATGTGTTTCCTCAACCTCTGATCCAACCTTCACTGGGGTAAGTGCATGTCTTTTTTGGATCTTAACCAGGGCAAATCTTCTCTGACCAAGGTATGTTCTAGATGGGTGCACCTCTTGGTCGAGCTTCTTTGTGGTGAACTCGGCTAATCCTTGCATGTTACAAATATTGCATATTAAGGTGTACATATGCAGCGAACCAATCTACCATTTTTTAAAGAATAAAACCCTTTTTTTATTCAACATATCTCACCCTATAATATTATATTTAAAGATTAATATTTAATTGAGGTAAAATATAACTTTTTAAATTATTTGTTTATATTACAAATATCATAAATCTTAATCATTCAAATATATATATATATATATATATATATATATATATATATATATATCAAATTAAATTTAATAAATTTTATATTCCAAGCATAATTTTAGTTATCATTATTTGGTTCAAAGGATTATTGAAGTTCAAGGATGATTGACTAGTACTTTTCAAAATTATGAAAAATATCAAATGGAGTGAGCCGGGCCCATCGCTAGCCTAAACCGGTGCTATCCATCCGGCCCAGACCTTGTAATAAATACATGGAAAGCGGGACGTGGTCGAGCTGGGGGAAAAGGGCCGGCCGCTTGCGCATATTGTTTTCATGGGAACCCAAGGGCGGGCTTCTTCCCCTCCCCCTCCTCCTCTGGCCGCCGGCGATTCTCCCGCTTCCAAAGACCACTTCATTGCGGATACATCCGGAGATCCCCAAGATTCCGAAACCCAAGACCATCTTGAAGACTGCGAGCCGGTGGATGAGGGTTCACGTCCTGTTACCCAGGACGATACGGTGTCTTCCGCTGCTGCTTCCCTTCACAATGTTCTCTTTGATAAGATCGTGCGGCAGGTGATTCTCTCGTGATTGTTTATGTAGTTTAGCTTAATGTTCTTCTCCTTTAATGGCATTGAAATGTTTTGTTTTGGCATTTTATTTGGTTTTTGGTTGAGTTGATTACTGGCACTTTTATAGGTTGAGTATTACTTCAGTGATGAAAATCTTCCCAACGATGCGTTTCTGTTGAAGCAAGTGAGGAAGGACAAGGAGGGGTATGGTAAGAATGACTGATTGATCTTGTGTCATCTCACTTTTTTTTTTTTCGGCCAGCTAGTTGAAATCTTCTTAGAGTCTTGATTGGGAAAGATTATTCTGTTGGGCCAGTACTTTGTTATGCCGGGAATGACATGTCAAAGCATTAGAGAATCTGCGCCAAAATTTAATTTCCAAACATTTGTTATTTTTAAGAAGAATGCGTGTCAACAGTGGCAAATGCAGTTCTCCTGTTTAATCTTTACTCTGTTATTAGGGTCGTATAAAAATGCTGTTTGTTTGTCAAGAACCTTTGGCTTCGCAATTGCTTTTGTTTGTTTCTTTCATAAATCAACTACGCCAGGATTGAGCAAATCTTTTCAATTCTTTTACTCAACTAGCGGACACACACAAGAGCAAGGAAGCCAGCTTAATTATTGTCTGCTCGATAAGAATTCATGGTGCGCATTTGTGTGTGTGTATAAATACCTAAAGAAGTTAAGTCGTTTTTTATTTATGTAATTTACTATAAAAATGGATGAATATGTGTTCATAATAAGGGATAGTATATGCTTTAGGTTTTATGATGCTCAAAATAAGTTGTACGGTGAATAACTTGCTTTTTTGCATGCATTCAAATCTTCAAACAAAGCTTTGTTGATACATTTGATTTTTATCAATTTTGCTTATTATTCATGTTTGGCTTGATGGTAAATGATTTGGACGGAATAATAGTTTTTGCTTTGTCAATGAGTTTGAGACTGTTCATGATTGGGTTGATTATAAAGAAACAAGTTGAACCAGGACACAACTTGTTCATGTTCCGCTCGCTTGCAACATTATGATAGAATTTTGATTTGTTTCCCCACTATTTTTTTATCCTTTGGCCCATCGTTTATTTAATTGTTGGCAAATTAATGCTTTTGAAGGTTTTCTGTATCCACACTTATATTCTGATTGTGAAAATTAAATTCTACGATTAGCTTTTCGTAATCCTCATTATGCCCTCCTTGCATTTCACGTTTTCTATTTGGTTGATTTACACCATAGACAACTTCCTTTCCATCCTTGTAGAATTGAGGTGTATTTTGAGTTATGGTTAGAAAGCTTGTGGTATTTTGATTTTCTACTGAGAAGAGGTTCCTTCTGTCAATCATATTCACTCATCTACCAATTGATTGACCTACCTGTATGCTGAACCTATAGAAAGCCATATAGTTGATGACCTAAGAATAGAGATGAACTTGATGAGACAATGCAGGTACTTACGACAGGTTTTGTTCACTAGATGATACTCCTGGTGCAGCTGTTTTGTAGTTGTGCTGAGCTTCTAGTTACGGCCTGAGTGACTAAGAACAAAATTGTATTCTGATTCTCTCTGTTACTTGGAATGATTACTACAATGGGTATTTGTATCTACCTCCGTATTTCTTAGGATCAGTCGAGCGTTTTGGACATGCAGCACACAGCCCATCTACGAAAATTTCTAGTGTTTTTTTGGTCGCCCAAGACTATTTTATGAAAGAATTTAGATGGCACAAGTTATACCACGTTCTTTAAAATATCATACAAACTAATGTTTAGTATTTAAGAAAATAAAGTTTGGTCAGGACATACTTGACAATTGAATATTGTATTTGCTAAATTGAATTGATAATTATTTTAACATGTATGTGGCTGCCAATTTCACTATAGGTACCATGGTCATATTTGAGATGGATATCATTCACCAAGAACTTTGCTTCTTTTATTTATTTATTGAGTTATTGTTGTTCTGGCAAATTGGCACCTTTGGCAATTGGCCAGTGCGGTGCAACAAATTGATGACTTGGCATTAGTAATGCAACCAATTTAAAAGGTTTCTTGTTAAGCATTGCCTTATGGCAAGTGAAAGACATTGCAGGTCGTGTTATCTTGAAAGTATGTCGCATTGGAAATACCTTATTGGGGTGAAAGATATTGCAGGTCATAGTATCTTTATAATGTCTTATAGCTTCTGTAGCCATATTTTATTCTAAAGTTGTTGGTGTGGTTATTATTCTCGTTGGAAGGATGCATTTATTTTTCTATGGTTGATTTGTATCAATTTTACTACTTTTTACAATCTTTAATTTCAAGTTCATGTTTAGGATTGGTTGTAGTTAATGTTTGTTAGTCAGACTTTTAATTTTTTCACCAACTCGCCTCCTAACAATCATATTAATTACTTGTGCGACTGTCTTTGTGATTAGGAGTATTTTTCCTATATTTAGGCATTCTCACCATCCTTCATCATTTGTTTTTCAGAGCTTGTTAATATACACTATGCAATACTTTTATTCTTCTAGTGCTTTGAGTTTGATGGTTTTTTTGTTGTTGAATTTTTTGTTTGCCATTATTCATTTTATTATAATTTGTGTAGTTATTTTTTTCTATTTCAACTCCTTCAAACATCTGTATGAAATGATAAAGCCTGATAATAGAAAGGGTAGAATGAGGAGAAGTGCTGATGAAAACCTTATTTTGTTCTCCCAAACTACACAATGTCAATTGAAGATCAGCAAAAGCTAATGTGGTTATTATGGGATAAGTTTTTGAAAGTCAATGGTTAGAGCTTGTGTTGCATGAGATTTAGCTTCTAGAATACAATAAGATATGAATGGGTAGGGAATACTATTATTTGTTTAGATTATATTGATCTTAAATATCAATATGAGCAGTTGCTGAGATTAGAAGTTGATTAGGTTTTCTTCTTTTGGTATCTACGGAGCTTGCGAAGATTCATTTGATTTAGCAAATAAAGTTTCATATGTTTTAGGCATATAAGTGGATTGAAAGGAATGACAAGTTGCTACTATGATTGCACACAGATGTTATGATCATGAATAAGAATCTTGGACATGATTTTCTGACTAATTTTGAATGATGGTTATTGCACCATCTATTTGCTAAGAGGACATATCATTTAGTTGGACTGCTCAACATTCAAATGAGTTACCATCATCCTATTTGGTAGAAGCTAAGAATTGATTAAAGTTTTCCTATTAACAAGTGCGGTGATTATAATAGGTTACTAGAGCAAAATTGGAATGAAATGAAGGACAATGTGCTATAGAATTAGTACAAGGAGTTGATCTCTTTCAAATTTCCTAATGATGAGAAGAAATTTTCAACTGATTAAAATTTGCAAGAGATACAATGTTGATTTGAATTTACTTTATTAGTGGGCTTGTTAGTCACAATACATTACAATCTCACATACCTAAGCTAAAGGAGTACATTAAAGTTTTGAGGTGTTATAAGGTGTTTATTGGTAACCACATTGTTGGTTTGTTATGTTATGCTTATGTTTGAGAAGATGTTTGAGTGTTTTTAGTTTATTCACACGTGTTTTACATATTACTGTAGTTGTACCTTGGAATGCTACGAAATATCTCCTAAGTTCTGATGTGTAGTAAATTGGGGCACGTAAGTGTCACTCTTGTCGATGAAAGACCTGTCAATTTCGGGTTACGGGTCGGGTTCGGGTCGAACCCGAAACTGACCCGACACTATTCGGGTTCGGGTTGACCCGACCCGGTTTTGCAAACGGGTCGATTTTCTGGATCCGAACCCGACCCGCATCGGGTTCGGGTCAACCCGACCCGACCTGCGGATGAGGAAATGCGGACGTCGGCGACGCGGAAATGGCCTGGGCCGCCTGGCCTCGCCGGCGTCGCCGCCTCGGGACACAACGCGGCAACGCGCGCGGAAGTGCAGAACTGGCCTGGGATGCCTGGCCTGGCCGCCTCGGGACGCAACGCGTCAAGCTGGCATTCGGCAACGCACGCGGAACTGGCCACTAGCCAGTCTGGTCTGGCCTCGGGACGGCGTGGAACTGGCTTGGCCAGTTGGCGTCGGGAGTCGGGACCCAATGTGACGCGTCCGGGCAGCGGGGCAGCCGGGAAGCGGGTCATTCCGGGTAGGGGCAGCGGGGCAGCCGGGAAGCGGGTCATTCCGGGTAGGGGCAGCCGGGAAGCGGGTCATTTCGGGTTATTCCCGGGTTTTCGGGTCAACTCGAACCCGACCCGATTTTTCAAACGGGTCTGTTTTCAGGACCCGAACCCGACCCGTTTCGGGTTCGGATCAGGTTTTCGGGTCGGGTCCAATATTGACAGGTCTATCGATGATGCTCTGGGCAACTTTGCCATTGTCCTCACGTAGTGCATGTAGTATAAATGCTTGACTAGATTGTGTCATAATCTATGGCCGTTGTCTTAGAACTGGAGATGCCATCCAATATTGTTTAGTGAAATACAATGCTGAAGACGATGACCTTGGTGCCATCCAAAAAGGTGCTGACGGAAAGAGTTACGATGGTGTTTGTAGCTATCTAAGGTATATTGATTATGAGATGCTCCAAAATAAGTCAAATGATAGCCGCTGTATAAAAAAAATGTGTATTGCTCTGTTTTAAATTATCTTGTGATGCTATGTGTCGGAATATGTATAAGGATCCGTATTTGCATAAGTCGATGGTCCTGGACCCCCAACTCTAGAGGACATGGTTGTACACTTATACTATCCTCTCAACTTCATCTCTATACTTGTCATCTATAAAGTGCACCCTTTGGTGACATAACTCCTTCCTATTTATTACATGCTAAACTAGGCTGACCTCAAGAATAGTTGTAATGCCTCAAAATCTAAGAAGTCGTGGTGTTGTATCAAAAAAGCAAGCTATTATAAAAGTATATGAAATTATGCAATTATATTATGAAGATTTAGATACATACCAATAATCTATTTCGGTGCTTTGGGATAATAAGTCATCGATTGCCTGTTGAGCCTTGAAATAAGTATAGTGAAGCACATGATCTTTACCAAGTATCTTATGAGTGAGCAATCCCTATTCTCATTTATCTTACCATGTTGGATGATTAATGCATTCCTGGTCTCCCATAGCTGTATGTGGGTGTGATGAATTCAACCCACTTCATATCTGCCTTACCCATGCCATTTACTCTCATAGGCTTAGGCTCCATTGTCCTAATGTCATTTTGTTGTATGCCACCATATTATCTCTTCACATGATCTGGCAGGTTCCACTTAAATGGACGCCAACTTATAAGAGGTACGCATGACCGCCAAATTATTAGCCCAGACATGCATAAATGGGTCATCCATAGTAAAATCTGAGGACCATAAGGGTCCTAGGTCATTCATGTAACATTCATTTATAAAACTTTTACTTGTTATCATTAAAATTAAGTGTAAGTGCATTGAAAGTAAAAATGATGCTAACTTGGCTTTGTAGTAAGTTGTCAATCTCATCATGGTATAAAATTGCGCAATAAAAGGCGCGCCTTGAGGCGCACCTCAACGTAATATGGTCCATTTAAGCCTCAAAACCCACGCAATAAGTTAAAGTTTTGAGGCTTACGCCTCAAGTTTAATGAGGCGTGCCTCTCGCATCACATTTTTGAGGCGCCGCCTCTAAAAAAATTAGCCTAATATTTTTTTTTTTCAATTCGGACCTCTAATTGCCGACATGGAGTCCTGGATAGCCTAGTGAGATGTCGACGTGGCATCAATATTTAAACCCTGGTAAAGGTCGAATGTCAGACGCGGCGTTTCGGTTTTCAACTTCCAGCAAACATTCCAACTTTCAAGCATTCACTTCGGAGCAATTCCAAGCATTCACTAAGTTCCTTCTCAGATGTTGTCACCCACAAAGAGAGATAATTTGCTGCCATATTTTCTGTCCAGTTCTGCGTATTTTATGGTTATGCTATGCGTAGGTGTTTAAGGTTTTGAAGTTCTTCGTATTTTATTCTTATGCTATGCATATGCGTTGCTTCTCGAAACTTTTTAAATGTTTGTTACTTTGATGCCATCGTGTTTTCTCTGTATTTAGGGTTTATGAATTTATGTTGAAATTTGAAACATAAATCCTAACTAAATTTTAAACACCAAGTACTCTATGCGTATGTTGTGTGTACTCAATGCGTATGTTATGTGTACTATATGCGTATGTTATGCGTATAATGTGCCTGATATTTGCTTATGTTGTGCGTACTTTATGCGTGCGTATAATTTGCTGCCATATTTTCTGCAATGTGTGTTCTTGTGCGTATGTTGTGAGTACTCTATGCGTATGTTATGCGTGATATTTGCTTATGTTGTGCGTATTTTATGCGTTTGTTGTGCATTTTTTTGCGTATCTTATTTACTTATTTTATATGTTTTTATTTTTTTAAATTTTTAGATATATGTTCGTCCAATTACCTATCGATGCTATGTTTCTACTTTTCGATCAATATGTGATAATTTTGCTCAGCAAATTTCTCCTGAAGTTGTGGACATATTGAAACGTTTAAAGATCATACAATTTTTGCAATTTCTTAGGTTTGAGCAAAATGTCCCTCGTATTTATGAGCTGATCTCGAGGTGGAATATTTCAAAGCAATGCTTTGTTCTAAAAGGTGATTCCATTCCTTTCACTGTTGATGAAGTGACCCTTCTTACTGATCTGCCAAATAAAGGAGAAGAAATATCCTGGCTTTTTTTAGTACATACTTTAGTTACATCATCAAAAATTAAGGCAAACATGCTGGAGTTGAACAAGCAACCCCCTCCCCCCCGGAGACTATGTTAAGAACGTTTATCATGTATTTATATTCAAATTTATTTTTTCAACTTAACAACTTTAAAACCCCTCGGTTGCTTCAAAGAATAGCAAATAATCCATATGATTTTTTGTCAATAAACTGAGTTAGTTCAATTAGGGAATTTTTAGTTGGAGAGTTTAATAAGACCTCATCCAAGATTTCAAATAAGAAGCCAGCAGGTTACATCAACGGTTTTGTACCTCTGCTAATTGTGAGTGCTAAGTGCTAACTGCTAAATTCATTCAAAATTTTATTGGTTCAATGCGAGTGCTAAGATTTTTTGTCATTTGCTAAAATTTTCTTTCATCTTATGCAGATTTGGTTCCTGGAGCATACTTCTTTGATGAAGCCAAAGAGATGATTGCCTTCAACTTAGGAGGCAATGAGGGAAGCTTTAGGAAATTTGCAATATTATTGATGATAGGTGGGAGCTACAGCTTCACCGACACTTGCATGCAGCTGGCTATTACCTAAACCCTCAGTATCAATATGTAGAGAACAAGTTTACAAACATTGAAATAAAGTTGGGATTGTATCATTGCATGGACCGTATAATAAGTGAAACAACTAAAAGATCAAATACTGACATGCAATTGATACCTTTTAGGAACAAAGAAGGTTTTTTTGGGTTACAACAAGCAAAAGATACAATTGCCAAACGATCTCCAGTTGAGTGGTGGATTCAATTTGGTGATGGGACTCCAGAATTGCAGCATTTTGCTGTGAAAGTTTTGGGCTTGACATGTTCTTCATCTGGCTGTGAAAGAAATTGGAGTACCTACAACCAAATACATACAAAGAGGAGAAATCGCTTGTCGACATTGAGAATGAACTCACTGGTGTACATTATGTACAATAGGAGACTCAAATATAGGAATTTGAAGAAAAAACGACTAATGGATGATGAAGATCCTTTGCTTTGCGAGGATGTGGCATCTGATGATGAGTGATTTATAGATGATGAAGTTGAAGTGATGCCATCTGAATTACAAGATGAAGATTTAAATGTTGATTTCTTTGATGATCTTAAAGCATCCACATCCACCACAACTCAAGAACAAATAAAAAAGATATATAAATAATATAATTTTCTTTTCTTAGACTTTTATTAATGTATTACACTATTATTCATGATATTGTTCAAAAATATTTAGGGAAGAGGAAGATAACTGATAATGAGGAAGGAGTTGATTGGGAGACATTGGACTCTATAGGAGAGGAGGAAGAGGAGAGAGCAGTTCATCATAATGATGATTCAAGTGAAGATCCCCTTAGTGATGAGTGATGACTGATGAGTGATGACAGTGCTGATGACTAGTGAGTTCTTATGTGATGTCTCCCTTATTTATCCTCAAAGATGTGGTAAGTAGCTTTTTTATGTTTTATATATTATTTACTCATTATTATTATATATAAAATTTATCATTTTATGTTTACGCAATTTTTTGATTTTGAGGCTTACACCTCAAAATGCCTTAAGGCTTACGCCTCGCCTCGCCTCACGAAAGAAAAACGCCTCAATACCCGATTACACAATTTTAAACCTTGAATCTCATTGCTATAAACCTTGGCAGTGCTTTGCAGCATCTCTCATTTGATGTTCGTTCTAATTAAAAGAGAGTGTTACTATAACAAGCTGTTTGAGAACATAGAAATTAAAAACTATACTTTTAAGTACTTGAATGCTAAGCTCTTTTATGATGCTGTGTATGGTGCGACACATTAGGCTTACCCACATGCAAATGCTCCCAAATCCATGCTTGTAGGGTAAACAACCTATCATATTGTGATGCAAGCAAAAATTTGGGAAGACCCCCAAATTTTTGCGTCCACCCAAATTTTTGCGAGAAAAAAACAAAAGGTTCCTAGGATAAAAGAAAATTACATGAATTGCCAAAAGGACACAAAATACAACAAATAAATCAAAAATAACTTTACTTTATAATATAAGAGGATTTACTAACTTAGACACTTACAAGCGACACAATAAAGACACCTAAAGAAGCTTTGCCAATCATCAAGAAGAAGGATACAGGTGGGGTGGTCACTTGCGGCGATAAGAAGGAGATTAGAAGTCCGAGACGAAGGGAGGACAAGCTCGCAAGCTTTCCTAGAGGAGAGGAGAAGCACGGAACAAGATCACAAGCTTTTCCAAAGAAAGAAGAAAAAACCCTTAGGTTTTTAGTCTCCAAAAATACCACATAATCTCTCTAAAAAAAACCTTTTAAACATACAAAACATCTCTTATATAGGCACAAAAGGGGAGCCAAACAACCACCTAAAACTTCATTTAAAACCATTCAATTAAGGGGAAGAGGAAGGGCAATAGACACTACAAAACAGCCCCCAAAAGCTGCATAGAAAATATGAAGGAAGCAACGAGAAACACAACCAGAGAGCCACAGGAAACACATAAGTACATCCATCTTTGTATCTTGTAAAGTTCATTTTGATATGTCGGAACCTATCTGTCCATCGGAAGAGGGACTTCAAGATCTTCTGGGTTGCATTCTTCCACAATGGATTCAATTTTTTTTGTAATTTTCCATTTTTTCTAAACACTTAAGAAAAGACATAAAACAATCTAAGATGACTCACAAACCTAGGCTCTGATACCAAATTGATGCAATCAAAAATTTGGGAAAATAAAAGGTTCTTAGGATAAAAGAAAATTATATGAATTGCCAAAAGAACACACTAGGCTCTGATACCAAATTGATGAAAACAAAAATTTGGGAAAACAAAAGGTTCCTAGGATAAAAGAAAATTATATGAATTGCCAAAAGGACACAAAATACAACAAATAAACCAAAAATAACTTCACTTTATAATATAAGAGGACTTACAAACTTAAACACTTACAAACGACACAATAAATACACCTAAAGAAGCTTTGTCAATCGTCGAGAAGAAAGATACAGGTGGGGTGGTCACTTGCGGCGAGAAGAAGGAGATTAGAAGTCCGAGACGAAGGGAGGACAAGCTCGCAAGCTTTCCTAGATGAGAGGAGAAGTACGGAACAAGCTCGCATGCTTTTCTAAAGAGAGAAGAAAAAACCCTCAGGTTTTTAGTCCCCAAAAATACCACATAATCTCTCTAAAAAAAAATTTTTAAACATATAAAACATCTCCTATATATAGGCACAAAAGGGGAGCCAAAGAGCCACCTAAAACTTCATTTAAAACCATTCAGGTAAGGGGAAGAGGAAGGGCAATAGACACTACAAAACAGCCCCCAAAAACTGCACAGAAAATAAGAAGGAAGCCACGGGAAACACAGCTAGAGAGCCATGGGAAGCACAGCCAGGGAGGGACCTGAGGAGCCAAGCCAGGAAACAAGACAGAGGAAGACACGGGAAAAGCAGCCAGGGAGAAAAACCAAAAAAAGCAACCAGCCCACAGCTTTTATTCACAAGGAAGAAACCAAAGAGACACAAGATGGAGAAGAGACACCAAGGGGAGGAAATCAAGGGGGCATAGGGAAAGGAAAGAGGCAAGAAACCACAACTAATTAGAAAGCTGAACTAAACCCTCCATGGTAGATGCAAGTGCATGTCACAACCAGATGTATCACATAGAAGGAAGTACCTAGTATGAAGAGAATATGCGGATGAATATATTGTTGAAACTCAATGTCATTTAGGTCAAAGTAAGAATCACGATAAAATTTCCAACGGAGCCACCCAAGTGGTATGCATGTCTCAAATTTTCTCATAAAAAATTCTTATCCTGGTGTATATTTATGTTTATTTTTTAGTTTGTTATTTATTATTATTATTATTATTATTATTTTAAATTTAATTAATTTGTTATTAGTGAATATATATATATATATATATATATATATATATATATATATATATATATATATATATATTGATTTGATACAATTCCTTCTTATTTCTCTATTTCAATGAATAAGTTTATTGGCTTTTGTTTATGTTTTCTGAATGCATAAAAGTTTGTTCATAAGTGATTTATTATCCAATTTAATTGATGCTTGTTTAGTTGGCGTCATATAGTTAAACACTGCTTTCAATTAATTGAATTGTTTGTTTATTTAGATTTGTAAATTTTTTTGTTAATATAAGAACCTAAGTACTCATTCATATTTTGCTTGTTTATTAGCTCTCTTTAAGTACTCATTTGATTAATTTAGACTAACCAAGTATAACCTATGTTTGATTATAAGAAAATATAAACAAGCTAAGTTCAAACATATATATGAAAGGTTGGTTTAAGCTTGAGCCAAACATGAACAAATTTGACTCTAACCATGCCAAGTCCAATCTATAATGCAATAGACTCGACTTAGCTTTTTTACAACCTTATGAATTATGATTTGGTTTTGACTAGTATTCTTAGTTTTATTGTGCTTTAAATCTTGCAGAAGTTGGTATTAATTTATTTTGTTTTATGGTATAGAGAAGCTTGATATATGTGGGAGCAATTTATTTATTTTTTAGTTCTTTTCTTTCTTAATTGACAGAAGTTAAACAACAAGTCAGTGGTTGAACACTTTGTGTGACTCTTTGGGATTGCAAAGCTAGTGGTCCATCATCATGAATAAAGTAGCAATTCGTGGGCCTCTATAACGGGTGAAAATCTCTCTCGGATTTTCAAGAAAATTAATGTTTGCATGTTGTAGAATATCTTCCTTATTCCCAATTTAGTTAGTAGTTTTTAAAGGTAAAAGTTACCAAGATTACTTAAAAACCTATTATATAAATAGAGGGGTGATATCTCTGTGATTTTCATTTTCAACGGTCCCAGGAAATTCTTTTTCCCTCAGCTTTTTTCTATATTCCATGTCCTATGCTTCCCTATATGCACCACACATATTGTCAACCACCTCCACCTATTCACCCCACATGAGAGCACTTTCTACCCCTTGCCGCCACCCTCTATTGCAAGGACACTTGTTATCCGCTTCCTCCACTTGATGCAACACTGCAAGGATAATTGTTCCTCATTGCCAACTTTTAAGAGTGGATTTTTTTTTTTCATTTAAGAATGTATCTTATGTATTAGAAGTTGTTGACTAATCAAATAGTTATAATCAAACTTTAGGAGGTGAAAAATAAAATCTTCAATATTTATTAAAATTGAATTTAAGAAATTATCTAATTTAGTACTAGATTTTGAAACCTTTTTCAAATGAAAGGGAAAGTTAGGCCACCCATTTTACCCCATAGTGAGTGAAGACGATCTCGATTTTGTCACATGGAATTTCTTTGCCATGAAATTCAATAATATCAGAAGTTATAGGAGCCAACATGATCCTAACAACAATGAAGAATATATGGGTCACGATGAAGCAAATATATTTCAAGATGTGTGATGCCGCCTTAGTCAATGAAAATAAGAAAAACATTCACACCATTGAACTACACGCTCATTTAGTTATTGAATATTAGGACATAACACCCTTAAAATGCATCATTTTAGAATACTCCTCTACACAAGTATACTATAAGTATTAACATCCTAGTTCAAAAAAATTCATCTCTTATGATATTACTTTTGCTGAAAAATTAAGAATTCTATGACTGAGATTGTTTTTAGGGGAAACCTTGGAATGAAGATAATTTTTATTTCCTCAAACTTGACCATTACTACAACAACTCACAAAACCTCAAATAATTTAAAGATTTTTCTATAGAAAGAATAAGTCTCCTCAAACAACAATTCCAATAAAATTTTATCGAATGAACTTAAACCATTACTACATGTATACTCTAGAAGATAGACAGAAGAGTACAAAACTAAATCAAAGCATGCTCAATCATTTGAATCCATGCAAGATGAATCAAATGCAGTGAAGGTATGAACCCCACTGATAAAGTTCGAAGCATAATGACATAGGAAAGGGAACCTCAACATGCACCCAACTTTCAATAGCTAACTCTATTTCACTTTTCAATATTTTGATATTTTCTTCTCACAAACCTTTCTCATTTAGATAAAAAATATCACTATCCTAAGAACTATCCATGAAATAATTGAAAATAAAGGTAGGAGAAAAATCCATGATTGAAGAAATGAGGGCACTAAAAGAAAGTCAAACTTGGGATGTCATATAATTTCTAGAAGGAAGAAGTTAATTGGATGTAAGTGGTATAACCTTTGACTAGTGGCAAAATCCTACACTTAGATCTATGGAGTTGGTTTTTTGAGAAACCTATCTATTGCAAGGCTAAACATCATCCAACTTTTATCCTTGGTAGCCAACCTTAACGTGTCCTTATAGTAGTTATAACTAAACAATGCATTCCTCCATGACGAACTAGAAGAAGAAGCCTAAATGGAACCCTCACCATGTTTTAATCAAGATTTTAATGCTGATCATGTATGTAGGTTGAAGAAAGCTCTATATGGGATCTCAAACTTTCCTCAAGAGCATGGTTTGAGAAGTTCACCAAAACCATAAAAAGGATGAACATCAAACAAAATCTTGAAGATCATACTCTATTTATAAATAAATCCAACTATTTAAAAATTGTAGTTCTTATAATCTATATGGATGATGATATGATTGCAATAGTAGATGTTCTTGAAGAAATAAGAAAAGTGAAAGATCAAATATTCAAAGTATTTGAAGTAAAAGAGTGAGAAAGCCACAAATATATTTTTTGGAATTAAGTTGATTCACTAAAAGATTGAGATGTTCATCTCTTGATGAAAATACATCCTATATCAACTAAATGAAAGACATGATGGATTGTAATCACATAGAAGTTTCAATTGACTATTGCCACAAACTTGGAGAGGCCGGTGACAAGCCAAAAGATGACAAAGGAAGGTATCAAAGATTGATTGAGAAGCTTATCTATTTTGCCCACACATAGTCTATATAATAAGTATTCTAAGTCAATTTATGCATAATCTTAAAGAAATACATCTACAGATTTCATACAAAATTCATCAATATCTCAAAATCTCAAAACAACATTGAGAAAATAAATCTTATTCAAAATTAATATAAGACTTGGTTGAGAGTCATACAAAGGTGATGTTTGGGCAGGATGTCCTATAGATGGTAAGTCTACTACTAGTTATTATACTTTTCTTGGTGAGAATCTAATCATTTGAGGAAACAAGAAGCAATTAATAGTTGTCAAATCTTGTGTTGAAGCGTTATTTTAGGTAATGTCCTAATGAATCTGTGAACTATTATGGATAAAAGTTATCTTGGTTGATTTTAGAATAAAATGGGAAAGATACTGTGAGGTTATATAGTGATAACAAAATGGCCATCAACATCACACACAAAATAGTTCAATGTGACTAAACCAAACACATAGAAATCGATATACGCTTCATCAAAGAAAATTTAGAAATGGACCAATATGTATTCATATGTCCAAACACACAAGTATTAGCCAATAGCCTGACCAAAGGACTACCCAAATTCTACATTGCAGAATATCACCACCAAGTTAGGCATGGAAAATATCTATCTTATAGTTTTAGGATTGTAGTTTTAGAGGTCAGCTTGGCAATATGTAGGATTGCAAAGCTAGTGGTCCATTATTGTAAACATGAGAGGTGGCAATATATAGTCCTCTGCAAGGAGTGAAAACTCTCAGATTTTTAGGGAAATACATGCGTGCAAGCTGTAGAGTATCTTCAATGTAATTAATCGTTTTCTTAGGTAAAAGTTACCAAAAGTAACATAGAATTCTGTTTGTATAAATTTAGGTGTAAGATCCCTAATGAAATACACATAAAATTCAACTCATGTCTTCTATCTTAACTTCTCCATGTGTTTTTATGTGTTCTTTTGTGTACTTTGATTGGAGTGCAAAATAAAATAAGCCTAAAGCTCATTTGGTTGTTTCTAAAAAAAAAAAAAAAGATATTGATCATTTCGTTTTCACATTTTTATGTGAAAAATAAAATCATCATATTTAAGTGGTTGGGTTTTAAATTAATATTGATTTTCGTGTACATTTGACCAAATGAAGATATTTAGTATATTTAAGTTGCCTGATTATTTGTCTTGAGAATATTTTGTTACTGTTTGTTTTTCTTTGTAGTATTTATTATGCTTTAGATTGGGAGCATAAATGAGGTGGAGGAGGACACTAATGGTGGGTTTGGAGAAGGGTTGATTTATGTGATATTCTCATTATTGTATTAGTGATCTTAGCACCCTAAATGCGATATTTTCCTATTTCAGTTGGATTACATTAAGGATCAGCCTTAAGCTTGTATCTTTTGCTTTAGTCATGGTTGTTCTCACTAGACATTTTATGAGAGGTTGGTGCATGCTTTTTGCTGAAGATATTCTTCTTGTTGATAATACTAGAGAGGGAGTTGGCTGTAAAATTGAATTATGGAGGTCAACCTTAGAGTCTAAAGGCTTTCATTTGAGTAGATTTAAAATTGAATATATGGAGTGTAATTTTAGTAATAATATATTTAGTGGGGGGATTGTGACTTTGGGTGATCAAGTCATTAATAAGAGTTTATGATTTTGGTATCTTGGGTCTATTGTTCAGAGTGATTGTGAAATAGATGGGGATATTATTAATAGAATTCAAGTTGGATGATTGAAGGGGAGGAATGCATTGGGCTTGTTGTGTGATAGAAAAATACCCTTCAAACTTAAGGGAAAATTCTATAAGATGGTAGTTAGTCCTGCAATGCTTTATGGTGCAGAATGTTGGCCATTAAAAGAGAAGCATAATATTAAGTCCAGTATTGCTGAGATGAGGATGCTCAGGTGGATGAGTGGCTTTACTCTTAGAGGCAGAATACGAAAGGACCATATACCTGAAAAGGATAGATTAGCTCCAGTGAAAGATAAGATTAGAGAGAGTCGCCTTAAATGGTTTGGTCACATAAAACGGTGGCCTTCCGATGACCCGTTTAGGAAAGTAGATGTATTAGATTTGACTTATGTTAAGAAGGGTAGAGGTAGAAATAAAAAAATTTGATTAGAAAATATTAGAAATGACCTTTCTTTATTAGATTTAAATGATAATTTAACTTTTAATAGGACACAATGGAGAAAAAGGATTTATATAGCCGACCCCACATAGTGGGTTAAAGGCTTGATGTTGTTGTTGTTGTTCTCCTTATATTGTAGAGACTGTTTTGGTATTTAAATCTGCAATCTCTAGTCCAGGATGAGAGCTACCCGCTTTACACCTTTCATTCATGGGAATGTGTTGATTATCATGCAGTCTTTCCAATGCATTGTAGAGAGTGTTTTTGTGATTTCGACCACTGATATACTGTGCATAATGAATGCTACCTAAACCAGGGCATTAATGAAACTTTGGATTGTTTCCTTTGTACTGGTCTCATAACTCCGCCAGTACTTAGTGAATTCTAAGCTGATTGCTTGAAATGAATATTATATGAGATCTGGAGATGACACCTATGATGGAAATGAGGTCTGTTGTTAGTTTAGTGGGCTGAATAAAATGAAGATCAAATTGATTGACTTTACTTTTTAGTTTCTGGGTTGGCAAAATATGTTCTCCCACTTTGAATGTCAGCATATGTGGCTAGAACACAAGAACTGATTCGATCCATTACTAGATTTTGATGGCCTACTGAGTGTTGATATCTAGTTATTAGAGATGACTGTGATGATAATCTGATTTGCATGTTGTTATATCGACACATGCTTGCTCTTCTGCGTGCTTTAGAAAGAATGTATCGCCCATCTAGTTGTTGTGAAGGTCATTTAGCTCATTTTTTTTAATGATTTCTGTTTTTATAGAACATGATAGAAATTAAATTTGACTCTGATGTGCGTTGTATTATTTCAAATCTGTTACCATTTCAGCTAATTTGTATTGAAATCAATTTAATCTATCTTCTGTATTAAATTTTATTTGGTTTGCTGCAGTTCCAATTACACTTATCTCATCATTTAAAAAGATGAAAAAACTCACCAAGGATCTGTCTCTCATCGAGGCTGCTCTGAGGACATCTTCCCTAGTTGTAAGATCATGCTTTGACTTTGATTAGCTTATTTCTGATTCCCTTCAACTTTTTCATAGCCAGGTAGCACTCCTTGAATGACAACTATTTATGTTTGGTGGCAGGATAAATGTTCTTATACCCACTATTTTTCTGCATTTGTTGTGTTTAATATTTAGTATTTGTTGGCATCTTTTCCAGGTTGTTAGCTCTGATGGGAAAAGGGTGAAACGGCTGCATCCACTTCCAGTTGCCGAACTGCGGAATGAAAAGGTATATTTCTTTTCTGTATATTTATTATTCAAACAATTTTAAATGTTGTTATTGAATTCTGATTCATCATTTTAGACTCAACTTCTGCATAACCAGCCACGAACTGTTCTAGTTGAAAATTTGCCAGAGGATTATTCTGAAGACAGCATCCGGAGGATCTTTGGGACAGCTGGACAGTATGTTCTTCACATCATCTGAACATAAAATATCTTTAAAGGTTTTAAGGGAAAAAGAAACAATCTAAACTTGATCATTCTATTTGTAAGCTCAGTATTGTAGGGGTTGCCATACGTAATCCGCATTCAGCGGAGCAATTAGCAACTCTCAAGAAGGCAGATTTTGCTGTCAGTAGTAAGGTTTGTTCTAATTTTTACTTTATTCATAGTACTCGAGCACTTGATGCAAACTCCCTACTGAACTTTTTTAGCTACGTGTGATGTTAGCTGTAGATGATTAACTTAGAAATTAAGCTTTATTAGTTATTGGACAAGCCTCAGTTGGGAAATAACATACATGTAATTATTTTGAGACATTTAATTTAGTATTCTGATTTTATCACCTTCTTTTGTGCAGCTGCATGCGCTTGTTGAGTATGACACCGTTGAGGCAGCAGAGACTGCTGTACGTAGTAAAATTTTATTTTGATATCTGGTTTTTGTTTAGGAGGAATTACAAACATATCACAGAATTCTTATGTATTTACAAATCTAACATCTAAATCTTTATATTTACTTATCCAACATACTAATCTTTGCATGATAGAAAAGTCCCCCTCAAATTTAAGGGAAAATTCTATAAGATGATGGTGAGATCTGCAATGCTTTATGGTGTAGAATGTTGGTCATTAAAAGAGAAACATAATACTAAGTTAAGTATTGTAGATATGAGGATGCTCAGGTGGATGAGTGGATTTACCCTTAAAAACATGATACGAAATGAGCATATATGTGAAAAGGTTGGAGTAGCTCCAGTGGAAGGTTAGAGAGAGTCTCCTTAGATGGTTTGATCATATAAAACAATGGCCTTCCGATGACCCGTTTGGAAAGTAGAGGTATTATATTTGACGTATATTAAGAAAGGTAGAGGTAGACTTAAAAAGACTTGGTTAGAAAATGTTATAAATGATATTTCTTTATTATATTTAAACAAGAATTTGACTTTTAACATGACACAATGGGAAAAAAAAGGATTCATGTAGTCCATCCCACGTAGTGGGACAAAGGCTTGATGTTATTGTTGTTGCTGCTGTAGACTTTAGAATGTTATAGAAGTAACTATAAAATTTTAGTTGTTGGATATATAAATACATGAGAATTCTGTGATATATATATATATATATATATATATATATATATATATATATATATATATATATATATATATATATATATATATATATATATATATATATACTTTTGTTCACCCTAATGATGTCATTATTTTGGTTAAAGGTTTTGACACTGAACGATGAAATGAATTGGAGGAATGGCATGCGAGTTCAGATTCTGTTAAAAAGAATGGTAACTGTCATTTTTTTTCTCCAATTTTTATTCATCCCGTGTAACACTATTTTCATTCATCCAAACATTTCTTTCCCCCAAGGAAAAATATGGGATTGTTCCAAAAAGACGGAAAGATACATTTTCAGAGAAAATTAAGGTTGCTGAAGCATCGGAAATGCCTGTGCTGAACCAAAACGGATTAGAGAAAGAGGTCTGTAAAATTATTGTACTATGCTCTGTAGCATTATCCTATATGGTTTTCTCTGTCAAATTGTGCATGAAACTTGCGTGTTCTGCCTTGTATTAGGAAGAGGAGAATGCTAACGGACGTAAGGCAGGGCGGGGGAATAGATACAAAAGCCGTGGAAGGGGTAACCACCATCAACAAACCAACGGTCAAGGTGATTATTTTTTTCATGATTAGTGGAAAATTCTGTTCTTAAGTGATATCTTCTGATATCTTGCATAGTATTTAGGTTTTGTTTGGGACGACTTTATTATTGCTTAATATTGCTTCTTAAAGTAGCTTTTTAGTACTAAAAAGTTGCTTTAAGAAACAATAAGAAAGCCGTCCCGAACAAAGTCTTAATCATTAAAACAATTTTTTTGGGTGGTTTTGTTTCTTAATTTAGGTCATGGCAATGCCATTTCTGGCTCGGGCGCTGAAGGCTTGCTCAATAAGCCAATTTCTGGGCCAAAGATGCCAGATGGAACTAGGGGTTTCACAATGGGGCGAGGAAGACCAATCACAACCTGATGGCAACCGTCAAGGTATCTATACTAAGATCTTGCTTTCCTTCTTGCTGAATATTGATGATTTCTTTCCTCTTTCTCTGTGCTTTGTATCCTATCTGTGACCGTTTTTTTATTTCACGATGAATGGTTTTGAAGTATGTTTTCAGTATATGATTGGCAAAAGTGATTTGGATGTTGGTTACTTAGGGCTTTGTTTGGAAAAGCTGTTAGACTGTTTTTGTGGTAAGAGAAGCAGCCAGTTAAAAATAGGGTTTGAAAGATGATTTTTTCACTGTCATTTTAGACAGTTTAGAAAAATATTGTGTTTGCAAGGCAATTTAAATGGATTGGTTGATGAATTTGTTTAGTCTATTCAATCAGATCAAATTGTGATTAAATTTTGTTTGATTTAGTCGAGTTTTAAAAATGTTAATTTTTTGCAAATAAACTAATGAAACTCTAATACTTGTTCTACAAAGAATTTGATAATGACATTTATGTCAATGTTGAATTGGATATTTAGGCTTCGTTTGGGATGGCTTTTTAATTGCTTCTAAAAGCAGCTTTCTAATACAAAATTAAAAGAAAAAATTGTACTAGAAAGCTTCTTTTAGAAGCAATTACAAAGCCTTCCCAAATAAAGCCTTATTTTAAATAAAAAAAATCTAAAATTAAATTAGAAAATGCTATCCAAATAACCTTTATTTCAAAATAAAAATTAAAATTGACCTTTAATAAATGGAAACAAATTAACTAATTATACTTGATTAGGTTTGATTTTTTGGTTTAAACTAACTAATGTATGCCCCTATCTACTAGGCAAAAATCAACCCTACAAGAAGTAATAAAAACCAATGTCATCATTCATCATTCATCATATGTAAGGATTATTGTTGTTCATTCACATGAAAATCAAAACAAATGACCCTCTGGCTTCTTGAAAATTTAAACTTCTCTATTGCGCTCTCTAGCTCCTTTTTTGTGGCATGTTTTTCTTCTCTTTTCACCACGCCTCTTAGGGTTTTCCAACCTTCCATTTGGAGAGATCCTGACTTTTTTCTTCTAATATTCTATTTTTTCACTTCCTTTAACTTAGACCGGAGGCTTGCCCTCCCCTACTCACCATCTCAACATCCTTGATAAGTCCTTTCATTAAGCTTCATAGTTCAGGTCCTTCATAAGGTCTTCTTTATGCAATCCTAGGCATTTGATCTAGCAATATAAGAAACATGCAAAGCTCAACTCTCAATGCCCTTCTTTTTGGGGCTCTCAGCATTAGATCTAAGAACATAAGCAGAGGTGCAATGCTATCCTTAACCTCCTTTTCATCTTTATACTTTCTCTCTCTCTCTCTCTCTCTCATCTACCTCTAGAGCTTCATCTCGCAAGGATTCAAACCCTCTCCTAACTTTTTTTGCTATTACTAGGTATGCTTCTAGCTCTTCTTTAGCTACGTCGCTCAATTGGAAAGGTTTCCAAATTAGAAAAATTATTATGTGCGGTGTCAGGACATATTCGGAGGTCAATTCGGACGTGCCATATCACCCAATGCATAATGTATTGGGTGTCGTGCTGTATCCGGATTGACCTCCGGATGTGTTCGGACTACACAGAGAATAATCTCTCTAAATTGCTCAATGTCCACCCACCAACGCTTTTCTAGTTAATTAACTATATCTTTGACTCTGAAGAAGTTGTGTTTAAGGACTGAGATCGTGATTATTGGATATCTCTGAATAAAATGCCCTATTTTGGGGTTCTTTTGGATGTTGCTAAGACAATTTGACCTTTTAGTGGTTATATGGATCTTCTCCCTTTAAACGAGGTTTTTTTTCTTTTCAAATTTGCTTGTAAAGAAGATTATGATCTTACTTATTTTTTTTATGAACTAAAAGTTGGGGGAATTCTTGAAGTGGTGCTTATGGATATCATCATCTTGCATCTTTTAGACTTGGTTCAATAACAAACTTGAAGAACTCAAAAGTCTCAAGCTTAATAGTAATTATCAACTCTCAGTGGCTTCAATGTTTCCTCCATTCCATTATAATGTGCTCAAACATTCTCCCTCAACTTACATTTATGGGCTCTTCTAATAAAATACCAACCTTTCTTTTTAACTTTAAAGGATGAGTTATAGGTGCTTGATTGTAGTGACATTTTTTAAATGTTTGTATCCACTATGACATCTCTTTTCTTCTAAAAAGAAACTAATTGGCTTATTGGATTTGGGCAATTGAATCAAGCAAGAGAAAGCAACTTTTTACTCCTAAAGGCTTGATTTGAGGTGGCTTTTTATTGTTGTGTAAAGTTATTGTAGAGAGTAATTTTTTAAAATAAGCATAAAAAAACATATTTTCAGTACAAATTTCTTTTTTTAAAGATAAAAAAAATTGTGATTGTGATCTGAAATAAAGCAGTAAGAAAGCTGTCTCAACAAAGCTTAACCTACTTTGAGACTCTTAGCAGTTGATAGCTCAATAATGTTGATTTACACCATATAGATGTTTGGTTAAGTTATTCAAAAATTAGTAATATAAATTTCTATTAAAATATATTAATATTTTAGTTTACATATAAAATTTTATAAAAGTATTGAAAATTTTGTATTATATCAAATTATTTATCATAATTTTATTCTTTTTATCAATTTAACAATAGCCGCTTGAATTGAAATTTCTTCCACAACAAACGGGTTGGTGTATGAGTCAATTTAAACTTTTAGAATTAAGCTCGAGTTCGATTTTGAATTATTTTAGCTATTTAAACACAAATTTAAATAGAGGGCGGCTCAATTCAATTTGATTCAACTCATTTACAATCTTACACTTAGGCTTTGTTTTGACTAGTTTTTTTTTTCTTTGTTTTGACTAGTTTAATTAATTAATTTAAGAAAGTCATATATTTTATTTTGAATATAATATTATTAATATATCATTAATATTAAATATTTTAATAATAATGTTCAAATGTGATGATACGATTACTCTTTTGATGTATTAATATTATGATAATACCTTTTTTTATAGATTAATTTATATAAATAATTATGGTAGATCAATAGAGTGGGTTTTTGAGGGATAGTGATTCTTCATGTGCCTCAATTGAGGCCTTTAATACCAAAAGATGAAGTGGGTTTCTGTAGAACTGCCATAGATGACCTGAAAAGAAGATTAGCATGGAAGAGGAAAATAGCAGAATATGCAGAGTAAAGCTTCATTCTCATTTTCCATAATCTACTGTAGCGTATTACAGATTGTATATATAGAGAATTGGTTGGACACGTGTATGCTTTGATTTGGTTAGTTATAGATGAACGGCTGGATCATTTCTGAGCCGTTTCTGATAAAGGTTGCTGAGTCGTTTCTGATAAAGCTGTGGTGGTAGTGGAAGCTGTCTTTACCCCCTCGCAAATGGACGGTTCTGGCTGAACTGTCAATTTGGCTCGTAGTAGATGAAATCTGGGCGTGGATAGAGGCTTTGTGAGCACATCAGCTAGTTGATTTTGCGTGGCGATAGGAGCGACTGTGATGGTCTGATTCTGAATGTGATCCCGTATAAAATGTTGATCTATCTCTATGTGTTTCGTGCGGGAGTGAAACACGGGGTTTTTGGCAAGGGCGATAGCTGAGGCATTGTCGCAGAAGATAGTAGTAGGTCCTGGAAGAGTGAGGCCGAAGTCTTGAAGTAATCGCCGGAGCCATATAACATCAGCCGTGGCAGCGGCTAAGGATCTGTATTCCGCTTCCGTTGAGGAACGAGCAACGGTGTGTTGCTTTTTAACGCACCAGGAGACTATGGTGTGACCCAGAAACGAACAGTATCCCGTGGTGGATCGGCGAGACAGAGTGTCACTTGCCCAGTCGGCATCGGAGAAGGAGGTCAGGTGCAGAGGTCCGGGAGTTATAGGAATGCCGTATGTTGAAGTGCCACGAATGTAGCGAAGAGTACGTTTAAGAAGATGATAGTGGGGATTTTGAGGATCATGCATGTGTTGGCATAGAACATTGACAGGGTAAGCAAGATCGGGTCTAGTTATTGTAAGATATTGGAGAGCACCGGTTAACTGGCGGTAGATGTGTGGGTCGTATAGTGTTGAGTCCGTGAACTCGGTGAGGATGGGTTTGGTAGAGAGCGGGTTTGAGAGGGGTTTGCAGTTGGAAAGCCCAGCTCGAAGAAGAAGAGAGTTGGCGTAGGAGGATTGATTAAGAAAGAGACCGTGAGGAAGTTTGTGAATTTGAATGCCTAGAAATGTGTGAGCTGAGCCAAGATGTTTCATGGTGAATTTTTGATCGAGGCTTTCTATGAGTTGGGACATGGCGGTGGGGTTGTTGCCGGTGAGCAGAATATCATCGACGTAGATGATAAGAAACATTTGAATGTCGGTTTTAGTGTAGGTGAGAAGAGAGTGGTCGGAGTTGCTATGTTTGAAACCGAGAGCTAGAAGATAGGTGGAGAAAGTGTTGAACCATTGCCTTGGGGCCTGCTTGAGGCCGTAGATGGCTTTATGTAGGAGACAGACATGGTTCGGTTGAGAGGGACTTTCGAACCCAGGCGGCTGTTTCATGTATACAGTCTCGTTGAGATTGCCATGAAGAAAGGCATTCGCGACGTCCAACTGATGAATTTGCCAATGATTTTGAACTGCAATGGTGAGGAAGATGCGAATTGTGGTAATTTTGGCAACGGGACTGAACGTCTCGTTGTAGTCAATGCCAAATTCTTGGCGGTAGCCTTGAGCTACGAGACGCGCTTTGTGACGAGCAAGTGTGCCGTCTGAGTGATATTTGGTTCGGTAAGTCCAGCGGCAGCCGAGCGGAGTAATGTGAGGAGGAGATGGAACGAGTGTCCAGGTCTCCTGGTTTTGAAGGGCGGCGAATTCAAGAGCCATCGCATCTTGCCAATGCGGAATTTTCTGAGCTTCGACGAAGTTGTTGGGTTCAGATGAGCTGGGTGAAATGGGCTTTGTAATGATGTGGGAGAGATCGAGGAGTTTCTTTGGCTTTAGAGAACCTGTATGAAAGCGAGTTTTCATGGGGTGGGTAGAGGTAATGGTTGGTTGTATTATGGGATCAGGTGGGTGGTAGGGGTCTGAGGTTGGTGTGGGGTGAGATGATGTGGCTGGCATCGTGGCTGTATTTGGAGGTGAGGAGGTGGGTATAGGTGAATGATTTGATGGGGGTTGGATAGATGGTTCGGTGGTAGGTAAATGAGAGACGGGGGTTAATAAATGGGGAGTGAGGTGTTGAATTGTAGGTTGGTTGGATGTGGAGGAGTGGTGGATTGTTTGGGAGTAGGGAAAGTGTGACTCGTCGAAGGTCACATGGCGGGATATAATGACTTTGCCAGTGAGGGGATTCAAACATTTGTAGCCTTTGTAGGAGTCCAGGTATCCGAGGAAGATACAAGGAGTGGCTTTGGGTTCCAATTTGTGGCGTTGTGAGGGATGTTTCCATGGGTAGCAGGCGCAGCCGAAGGCGCGCAGGAGTGAGTAATTTGGTGGTTGATTGGTGATGGTTTGAAGAGGTGAAATATTGTTTGTAGTGACTGTGGGTAAGCGGTTGATGATGTAGGTGGCTGTAAGTGCCGCATCAGGCCAAAAAGTAGGTGGAAGGCTGGCGGTGTGAAGCAGAGCGCGCGTTGTTTCCACGATGTGCCGGTGTTTCCGCTCGGCGGTGCCGTTCTGCTCGGGGGTGTAGGGACAGGAAATTTGATGTTGTATACCATGAGTTTGAAGAAAATGTTTAAGTTCCCTGTTAAGAAATTCGGAGCCCCCGTCTGTGCGTAAGCACTTGACTTTGTGAGATAGTTGGTTTTCGATGAGAGCTTTGAATTTAATGAAAATTGCGGTAACTTCATTTTTATGATTCATAGGAAACAGCCAGGTGAACTTAGAGAACTCATCAACAAAGAGCAAGTAGTATTTAAATCCCTGTTGAGATACAACCGGGGAAGGTCCCCATACATCTGAGTGCAGTAGTTGAAGGGGGGAAGATACATGTGTTGTAGATCTAATAAAAACTAACTTATGGCCTTTAGAGACCTTACAAGTAGAGCAAGTGAAATCAGATGTAGGGATGTTGAGATGCTGTTGTTGAGTGGAAATTGTGCGAAGCACTTGATGATGAGTGTGGCCCAGACGATTGTGCCATAGTAGTGTGTTGGTTGAGATCGCGGAGAGAGCACTGGATGAGGCGCGGGAGGAGGCGGAGGGTAGTTTAATTGTGTAGAGCCCATTTCGGCAGGGTCCCTGAAGAAGTATTTGGCGAGTCTTGAGATCGTGGATGATGAAGCCAGACGAGGAGAAAGAGATGGAGATGTTATTGTCGGAAGTAAGAGTAGAAACTGATAGAAGATTATGTTTAAGATTAGGAACGTGATGTATGGATGAGAGGGATAACTTACGATGTGGCGTGGGTAGGATATCTGCACCTGAATGAGCTATGGAAAGCGCTTCTCCGTTGCCGACGGTGACGTTGTCCGATCCGAGATAGTTCATTGGATGTTGTAGATTGTCCAGATGTGGTGTGAGGTGCGAGGTGGCGCCCGAGTCGATGTACCAGTCGTTGGAGGCAGCGGATGTATCAGCGACGAGAGCTTTGGTGGTTGTAGACGCCGGTGGAGTAGGAACGTAGTTGGCGTTGAATCGATGCCAGCATTGCGAAGCTGTGTGTCCTCGTTTGGAGCAGATTTGACATATGGTTGGAGTGGTGGTGGGTGGTCGATTTCCGTTGTTGAGCGAGGTGCGTCCTCTTCCTCTCCGGCCACGCCCACGATATGTATACAGAGCTGCGTGTGAATTCACGAAGTTCTGTTCGCGCAGTAGTTCGGCTGCCAGATTGATCTCCTCGCTTAGAAGAAGCGAATATAGATTTTCAAGACTGATGGGGGAGAGGTTCGTGCGGATAGAGGTCTTGAAAGCTTGGTAGGAGGGCGGGAGGCCGTTCAATGTGTACATTATGATGTCTTCGCTCTCTATCTTGGATCCGGCGGCGGCGATATTGTCCACCAGGGTCTTGATGTTGATTAGGTACTGTTGCATTGTAAGATCCTTCATAGATATATTGTGTAATTCGTTTTTCAATTGAATCACACGTGATCTGTTGGATGCCTGGAGACGAAGAGCAAGAGTCGACCAGATCTCTGCGCAGCTTTCCAGATGAAGAACATAGGGAAAGATTGATGCGGTAATGGTGGAGCATATGGCAGCAGCTAAGTTTTGATCTGCTACTTGCCATTGGGTATAGGCTGGATTTATGATAGTGGAGTTGTCTGGCTGAAGAAGAAGACGCTGCGGGTTGATGAAGTTCGGATCTAGGTGATTTCCGAATCCATTGGCCTTTAAGAGCTTAAGGATCTGGGATTTCCACAGTGGGTAGTTGTCGTTTGATAGAGGGAGAGGAACGATGATTTTAATGTTTGCTAGAACTAGTTTGAGAGCAGCTGTGATGGGTAAGGGTTCAGGAATCTTCTCTGTACTTGCCTCCGCTACTGACGGGGAGGAGAAAGAAGATTGTGCCATTAGGATCAGATGCAGCTGAGAAGAGCTCCTGCTCTGATACCATGTAGAACTGCCATAGATGACCTGGAAAGAAGATTAGCATGGAAGAGGAAAATAGCAGAATATGCAGAGTAAAGCTTCATTCTCATTTTCCATAATCTACTGTAGCGTATTACAGATTGTATATATAGAGAATTGGTTGGACACGTGTATGCTTTGATTTGGTTAGTTATAGATGAACGGCTGGATCATTTCTGAGCCGTTTCTGATAAAGGTTGCTGAGTCGTTTCTGATAAAGCTGCGGTGGTAGTGGAAGCTGTCTTTAGTTTCTTCCACTACATCTCTTTCTTCAACAGGGTTTTGTAAACGGTTAATGAGGTTGATAATAAATAAATAAAAATTTATATTAGGATATTTGGTATAAATAATATGTCCACATATGCTCATATAAATAATATGCATTGGACAAACAGTTCACCCATGAGGAATATGGCCAAAAGGAGAAATTATTTTATGTGAAAATGCTGTTCGAAGACCAATTAGAATGTGCCACCTCAATAGCACCGAACAGTATTGACCCGCGATATCAATCATAGGGGTGAGTTGGCGCATTTTGTTTGGTCTCTGAATTGCGTTCGGCGTTTGCACAGAATAATTAATCTCAAAAGGAACGCCCATTTAAAGGTATCATCATAATGAGGCGAGAGACTAGTGTCTATTTGCTCTTATGATGCTCCCAACTACAAGCATACTCTTGAGAGATTAATTTAAGGATTCATTTATTTTGAGCGAATTTGATTAGAAAATGCATCCCAATAAGCTCTCACTTGAAACGGTGCTAACCTTATCAAGGCTTAGCTCTCACAATATATAGCTCTCCTTAGCTAAAACCATTAGCCTTTTTTCGACATCACAATCCAAGCCAAGGGAGGCACACACCTACCAAACCCAATATTATGGCTCTAGCAACCATGTTCGTCCCTGGCTTACAACCATGCCCACTTAAGGGATTCATCATGCATCTTGATGGACTTCTTGCTCATCTACTGGACTTGTTTGCATAGACTTGCTCAAAGCACTCACTCTAAGATTTGCCTATGAAACTCATCATGGATATCCCAAGCCACATCACAAGAGTCTACATATAAGTGTCAATCATTCCTTTTTATATCATGTAATATGTCTCTTTTTTTGTGTTGTATTTTATGTAGCCCTTTGAAAGTATAAATAATGATCTATAGATATTTTATCTGAATATTATTTAAGTTTTTTTTTTTATGAGTCAATATTTTATATTAATTTTTTATCTTATAATATATATAATTCTCTTTGATTTTAATGTACATTTAATTCTTTGTGCCCTCTGCACACTGAGCATTGTATCTAGAAATCGGTTGTCACATCAATAATTTAAAAAATTGAGTAATTTTTAAGAGTTAATGAATATTTATTTTTAACAGCAAAAATATATATTAATATTAAGAGAAATGAAATTATTAAAAAGGAAAATTTAGCAGATAAAGAAATAATTAAATTATTTTTGTTGTATTTGAATAATTTGATTCATCATTTCAAAATTATTTTAGCAAATTTTAATTATAATATAATTGCAAATAAAAATTAGGACAATTTTTTATGAATTATTATTTAAAATCAAAATTCATTATTTTAAAAGTAGCTTAATAAAGCAGTAAAAAAATTGTCTCAAACGAAGCCTAATGGAGTAGATGTATTACGTATGATGCATGTTAAGAAAGTTATCAATAGATCTAAGAAAGCTTAGACTTTGTTTGAGATAGTTTTCTTTTTTGCTTTCTAAAATAATTTTTAAATAAAAAAATTCTTAAACAAGAAAATTTGGTACATTTTTTAATTAGATTTAAATGAGAATTTGACTTTAAATAGAACGACAAAATAGAGAAAAAAGATTTATATAGTCGACCCTATGCGGTGGAAAAAATATTTGACATTGTTGTTCTTGAAATATCAAAATAATAATAATAATAATAATAATAATATAGATTATTAAGAATTGATAGGTCATCAAGAAATTATGTTGATTGGGCATGAATCTCGAGGCAAAATCAAATTGGAAACTTCAAAAATTAAATCCGGGAGCACTTGAACTTCAATTTCAACGAGCTTATAGTCAAAATGAGTGTCTCGGAAATACGAACCCAACGACACCAAATTCAACTCAATCCGAGCCCAAATGAGCCCAAATCAAGCATCTGAAGTGCTGTTGAAAAGTTCGTACAACAATTTGAGTTACCAAACGGTCTCCGATTTTAATGAGCTTATAGTCGAATCGAATGACTCGACGAGGAAAATCCAACGAGCCCAAGATCGCCAAATTCTGACATCATTAAGTCCTTCAAATGTCTTATGAACGGTACACGATCAAGGGATTCAATATCAACCATCCATTCGACCACTCCCTATTTGCCCCAGATCTCACACATATTCACAAGCTATGCCACACTAAAAAATCTATAAATAGACCCCTCATTTCTCATGAGAGGGGACCCAAGCAAAAAAGCAAGAAGAAGAGGATAAGAGAAGAGTAGGAGGGAAGAGACTCCTCCTCGACCACCACCGGAGTTCCACCCGAACTCCAAATGATGCGGGAATTCTGCCCGACTTCAACGGGACACAAGAATTCTGCCTGACTTCCACGAGATGCTAACATTCTGTCCAAGTAACAACAGAGTTCCCCTCTGACGCCGAAACTCCGCCCAAGTAATGTCGGAGTTCTTCTCGGCCACCAACAAACGTCAGACTTCTACTCGACGCTGGACCTTCACTCATCGCCAAATTTCTACCAGACACCGGACTTCTACTGTTATCGGACTTTCGTTGGACATCTATTTTTTTCCATTGTTGGACTTCTACCTGATGTCGTCTTTCTGACATTCGTCGTCAGACAATAGTCCTTCTGACTTACGTCGCCCACTGACTACAATCCTTCCGGCCTCCGTCGCCCGCTGACTACTGTCCTCCTGACTTACGTCGCCCGCCAACTACAGTCTTTCCGACCTCCGTCGCCCGTCTACTACGGTCCTCCTGACTTACATAGCCCGCTGACTATAGTCTTTCCGACCTCCGTCGCCCGTCGACTATGGTCCTCCTGACTTACATCGCCCGCTGACTATAGTCTTTCCAACCTTCGTCACCCGCCGACTATGGTCCTCCTGACTTACGTCGCCCGCCGACTACAGATTTTCCGACCTCCGTCGCCTGCCGACTACAGTCCTCTAGACTTACGTGGCCTGCCGACTATAGTCTTTCCGACCTCCGTCGCTAGCCGACTATGGTCCTCATGAATTACGTTGCCCGTATACTACAGTCTTTCTGACCTCCGTCACCAGACTACTGTCTTTCTGACTTCCGTCGTCAGACAACAATCTTTATTACATCCGTCGCCCGCCAACTACGATTCTTCTGACCTTCGTCACCAGACTATGATTCTCCCGACCAAACGAACACGTCAATAGTGACTCTTTGTATTCACATCATATAATGTACTATATAAAATGTACATCAAGCTAAGGCCTTCTCCCAATGAAGGGTCTCATTTGTAATCAACTGCAATACTAGTTGATTCATTCAAACTGGGCTAGACCCCGTGGTTTTTCCCCCTTTTAAGTGGTTTTCCACGTAAAAGTATTGGTGTCTCATAAATACTAGACTCTCTCTCTTATCTGATGGCGTGTCGGATTTTCGTACAATGCTAAGACGTTAAACTTTATATTTCTCTACCGCCGCGAATACTCCTGGATGCAACAAGAATCAATTTGCATCATTTTTTTAACTATTCAGAATCTGCATATCACTTTCTTGTTGCTTTCACGCTATTTTTCAATTATTTTTTTTAATGAAAATATGTTTTTAATAACTAAATTGATAAATATATAATAATAGTAAGGAAATTGCTGCTCTTTTTTTGAAAAAGAATATTTTTTAACATTCATAATAATTAAAAACTATTTTTCTAATGAATTTTATTAGAATTTTTCTAAAAAATTGTACCCCAAATAAATCCTAAAAAGCAAATATCAATCAATTATATTATAATATATAAAAATTATATTTCAAAAAAAAAAAAGAAAAAAAAAAGATCATTGATTGCTGAAGACAGATTGGTGATGAGCACTACTAGCTTTTTGTGGTGTGCTCATATTTTATTAGCATTAGTGACTCGGTGGGGCCACTGGCACTCATCATTAAAAATCACGACATTGCACGAATCTTGAAGTCGTACAGTTATGGCCTGCGAAGCACCGCTAATTGCCCTGTTCTGTGGGGAATTGACGCAGTGAGGTATGGTATAGTGGAAAAAAGTAGGCATTTTTTTTATTTAAGGAAATAATTAAAATATATTTTAAAATATGTGTAATATATAAATAATTTATATTATGTTAATTTTAAAATAGATTTTAAATTTTCAAATTTATTTTGATAAAAAAATTGTAATTTATAAAATTATAGATAATTTAGTCTCATTTACGTTGTGTTGTTAATATATCTTGTTATAATATTTTTTCTTTAAGTAGAAGATTTATTGAATATTAAACATGCAAAATTATAAAATATATTTAGTAATTTTTTTTAATAACAACAAAATCAAAATAAAATTTATATATGATATATTATCAAAAAATTATTTTGATCAGGCATGAATCTTGAGGCATGAATCTTGAGGCATAATCAAATTGGAAGCTCCAAAAATTAAATCAGAGACCATCTAAATTCTGATTTCAACAAACTTATAGTCGAACTAAGCGTCTCGGAAACACGAACCCAACGACACTAAAATCGACTCAATCCGAGCCTAAATGAGTCCAAATCAAAGACTCGAAGCACCAGCACTTTTGGAAGGATCGAACCATAATTTGGGTTACCAAACGGTCTTCAATCGTGACATGCTTATAATCGAAATGAACAGCTCGACGGGACGAATCCAACGAGTCCAAGATCATCAAATTCTGATATCATTAAGACAGTCAAAGTTCCTTTGAACAGTGCATGATTATAGGAATCAAGATCGGTCGTCCATCCAAATTACTCTCAATTTACCCTTGATCTTTCACTTATTTACAAGTCATGTCACTCAAGAATTCTATAAATAGAACTCCATTTCCTCTTGAAAAGATGGAAGAAGCGAAGAGAGAAGAAGGAAGAGAAGGAAGAAAGCTCCAGTTGCCTAGCTCCTCCTCGACCACCACCGGAGTATTGCTGCACCACCGCCAAACCACCAAGGGATGCTGGAGTGCTACCGCACCATCGCCGTAGTTCTGCCGCACCACCGCTGGACCACCAAGGGACGCCGGAGTGCTGCCGCACCACCGTCGTAGTTCTACTGCACCACCGTCGAATCACCAAGGGACGTCGGCGTGTTGCCGCACCACCGCTGTAGATCTATCGCACCACCGCTGGACCACCAAGGGACGCCGAAGTGCCATCCGAAGCTGAAGTACCCCCTAACACTGAAGTGTCACTGCCGATCCACCGCCTAACACCAGACTGCTGCCGGACCACCACCTGACAGTAGAGTGATGTTGGACTTTTGCAAAACTCTCAGTTGATATTTGTAATATGGTCATCTTCAAGGACAAGTCAGATCATTGTATTTTCCTCAAATTTTAGTGGAATCATTTTCAACTTGGCTAGGTCCCATGGTTTTTTCTTTTCCCAGATTTTCTATGTGTGTGAGCTGGATATCCGTGCAATGCTAAGACGTAGAATTATAACTCTATTGTCACGTATATTCTAGCCCACAACAATATCTTTATAGTTATCATAACCATGTGTTGCCGCCGTCGTCACAACTACCTTTATCTAGATATCCTTGTTAGCTATCTTCTGTTGTTGTCGTCGTCACAATCACCGTTTATTATGGTGGGGTTTTACATTGTATTTATTTTACTTTAAATCAAATATTAAGAAAAAAAAAAGAGAAAATGATCAAAATGGTTCATTGACTTTTATGAAGGATTAAAATAATCTCCAATTATATTAAATGCTATTTTAGTCTCTAGAGAGCATGATATTTTCTCTATAAATCTATTTTGTACTTGCTTTCATTCAAATCAGGTTAGAAATGAAAACTAAATGGTTGCATTCTTTCTATAAGTTACTCCTAAAGAGACATTTATGACAAACATGACCTGTTATATGGTATGTTGTCAAGTCGGTGCAAGCTCATTGTATTAAGCATGCAATAGTTAAAGAAGAATCCAATCTGCTACTAGCAGTAAGAATGTTATTACTTAAGATACGAACAACTTATCCTAAAAATTTTATTTAATCATAATAATTTGTATTGGATTCCTCTTATATTTTTCTCGATTGGATTCCTCTTATATTTTTCGTAATTTGTTAGCCATCTTTTGTTGTTTGAACAGGCCAACCGGTGAGCCAGCCAGGTTCTTAAGAACTATCCGGTTCAATTATAATATATTTAAATAATTTAATTTAATATAAATTTTTTTTAAAAAAAAATATTAAATTAACTTAAATATGATATATAATTTCAAAAAAAAATTTAATGCTATATACATTAAATACAAATATATCATACCAAAATGATTCCTTTCAACCCATCATTGCAAATGCATACAAGAAAAGCTATAAAAACAACAAAACATAAAGCTCTTAAGTGGTGTGGGACTAAATAACTTGTATTTTCTAGTTCGAACAATATATACATGATGGATACTTCTATGAGAATTTGTTGGAAAAAAATTGTAAAAAATATTCAAATAAAAAATAATCATAATAATTTTCAAAATTCTTAAATCTATAATTATTTGTATATTTATAATTATACAAATAAAAATTAATTGCTTATAATTTTTAAAGTTCTAAAACTTTTCTCTAAATGTGAAATTAAATGATATTAAGAAGAATTAAAAATCTAAAAAAATAATATTATATGACTTTTATAAATATAGTTTTATAATGTGAAATTTATATATAATTTATATATATAAAATTATACCAAAATATATAACATAAATTAGTAATTATTTATATTAAATATATATTTATATATAAACTAAATATTCATTAAATATAAATTAAATTTGAAGATTGGAAATATTTATATTTAAATTTAAAATTAGCAATTATTTATATTTAAATATCTAATATAAATATAATAATTATTTATATTTAATTTTAAAATTATGTAATATATTGATGAGGTATTTTTGAATTTTTTCATTCTTATTATTTCAAATTAACTTAATATTAAAATTCAGTGATATAAACATATAAATTTTTATAGTTTGAACCATCTAATGCTGCTAATATTAAAATATATATATATATATATATATATATATATATATATATATATATATATATATATATTATGTTAAAATAATTTATTTAATATTTAATATTATGTTTCATTATATTTTTATTCAAATTCGTGGTGCAATGTAGTCCCCACCTATACATCACACTAGTGTGCGCATCTTTGTAGGTTCTAAGTGAAGCCAGTGTGAAACAGTAATATAAATTAGAAAAAGTGGGTGAGGTCGTCTGAAGCGACGATGCTCGCCAGCTGCGCAGTCAAATTAATTCCTTTTAAATTATTGATGTGCTGACTGCATTGTACCAAATATGAATCTCATATAAATTTTAATTGAAAATTTGTAAAATTAATTAAAAATTATTTTTATTTTTGTTTCAATAAATTTATAATAGAATTGAATGTATGGATGAGATGAAAATAGTGAAATTAAAAGTGATTTGATCTGATTTTAAATGAGTTTGAAAAGCTTTAGAAACTTCAGGATATTAATTGGACGATCAAATGATCTCTAAATTTTATTTGTTTAGAGTCAAAATGAGTTGGTTGATAAGAAAAATCTAATAAGTTTAAGATCACTTAATTATAATATTATTAAGCTCTTAAATTCTGAAAAAAGTTATATATTATATAAATAATGCGATGAGGTATTTTGAGTTTTGACTATATTTAAAAAATGCTACTTAAAAAGCTATATATAAAAAGTTATAGATAAACTATAGTTTTTCTTATAAAGGAGAGTTTGGACATTGGCTTGAAATTGAAAATCGTGGAGCAGATCAGAAGAACCCTAAAGCTCAACTTGATGCTGCAGACCCCCACTAGTAATTAACGAAGCTCAAACACCAGTGCTCAGCCATCATTGCTTCACCATTTTTGCTTGACCATCATCATCCAATGGCCATCAACTAATTGTTAAACCCTGAACACTGTCTCTTGATCGTCATCATCCAACTTTCATTGCCCAATCGTTTTCAACGCCCTCTTTTACTTTTCCATCAATCTTTGTTATAGACATATAAGACTAGGTTAGTGTTCCTAATTTTGCAATTCTATTTTCTCTAATTGAGGAGATATTTGTAATATCTACTCATAGATTAGATTATTTCATTTACATATGGCCTGCTGATTTTTTCCCTTTCTGATTTTCACATTAAAAGTTTGATACCACTTGCAACATTCTTTAGTTATGTAAAAGCTGAATCTCTGTACAAAATAAAAAAATTGAACACTTCCAATCTACTATCATGAATATTTTAACATGCTACAAGCTTCATAATATAATTATTAATATATTAAGTAAGCAAATTATTTTTTATATTAATAATCATTTTTATGGTAATAGAATTATCAATATGTTAATGGAGGCTGTTTCATCAGCATCCAATAAGCTCTCAATAATGAGAAAAAAGATATTTGAAAGAAAGAGATATTTTAACCTCTTAGGTATAAGAAAAAGGAAATGAGATTGTCAGAGATGTGAATGAATAGTTGAAAGCTTTTTCTTCCCATCATTAGATTGAGTTCAAGTGAACTAACTTATGCTAACATATTAACATTTGATATATTTGGCAATAAAATCTCATTCTAGCTAGAATTGTGTGATTTATCTCCTTGAAGGTGATCTTAGTTTCTAAGGTGAGAGAGAGAGAGAGAGAGAGAGAGAGAGAGAGAGAGAGAGAGAGAGAGAGAGAGAGAGAGAGAGAGAGAGAGAGAGAGAGAGAGATCTTTGCACAGTTTCATTTTGTTTATTTTCTCAATTTACACCCTTTTGTGCAACAACATTTGATATGAGCGTCACATATCAAATATTTACTCTCAATAGTTACAAATATTTCAAGTTTATTTAATTGATGGTCCCAACTAGCTTATCACATATGTTGTAGATTGAGGCCAGTAGTAAAAGAAAAGTCTTTATTAATAACTCAATAAAATCATTGAAGTAAAGAACGCCATGCATGTCCATGCCCTCTCTATTATGAATGGTGCCTCTAGTTCACCTTGAAGCTCCTTAAAAAACTACAAATTTGTGCTTAACAGCTAATGATGAAATAGAATTCAAATATGTAACTGAACCAAAAGATTACTCCTAATTTAAAAAACTTTGTAAGTACGATAAGATACAAACAAAGATTCTCAACTAATTATAATTCAAATCTAAAAGTACATTCAAACCTTTGATGATTTAGAAGGATTATGAGTAAATTCATGTTTATGCATCGAATTTTGATTGGGTTGTAAATATGTAGTGCCTAGGTGGCTTTTTGTATTTTTATTGAGATTATTTGTAGACTCAACTACACCCTGCCTTTCCATTATTTGTTTATCAAGTTCCTTGTATTTTACTTTTTTAGCATGGTTTGTAGGTTGCTTAATTTATTTATTTTTATAGCTATATATGATTCATCTAAAAAACATACACTTCATACTATAGTTTGTAGAATTCACGATTATGAGATTTATCCTCACAAATGGTGCTAAACTATTATATGCTAGAAAATTTGTGATTGTAGAATGGGTATTTTGTATTAGCGATCTTTTGATGTGTTACTAATTACGTCATGACCTATCTTGTTTTCATTTTACTTTTACGTTGTCCTCTCTCTCTCTCTCTCTCTCTCTCTCTCTCTCTCTCTCTCTCTCTCAATTCTTGTTGCCCACCCCTCCCTACATTCCTCTCTTGCTTGGCTAGCCTCTCATTATTTTTTTGTCTTTTATCGCCCTCGATTGACCGCATGCCTCCCTCCCTCTTTCTCTTGCAAGCTATCATTTCCCCTCACTCGCACTGGTGCCACAATCGTCCTATCAAGTGTCGCCACCTTTCTTACTCCTAAAGTAAAAAAAAAAGTTAATTTATTTTACAAAATATTAAACACAAAGTTGTGACCAATTTATGACGAGTGATTTGATTTTATTTATAGATTAATGTTCTATAAAGTGCACATGTAACCACTATAACTTTAATATATCTATCACTAAGTTTTCACAATATCGACAAAACCCATCATTAATTCTTCCCAAGCTTGAATTTTCATCGCAACCCAATCACTTATTTAGAAAGTTTTGTTACTCAATCAATTCTATCGTAAATTCATCTTAATTCAATCACAAATATAAATATCTATATAAATCTATCTAAAATTCATGACAATAAAATAAAAAAGAAATTAACTCCAATTAAAATTATAATTGTTACACATCATAATTGTCATACAAACAATAGCTAAAAACAACATATCATCAACAAATCATAATCATAACATTAACTCATTAAATTTAATATAAATAACAAAACAAATTATTAAAATTTCTCAATAAAGTGCATTAATATATTATAAGTGTTTTAGGTTGTATTGTGTTTATTTTACAATTTGGGTCATTAAATAATTTGAGAAAAATCCAAATCACTTTTAAGCATGTTCTTTACTATTTGCTCCACTTGCCACTTGCCTCATCTATTATTATGACAGTCTTCCTTGGGATTTGAATTCCAACATATTCTTTTCCATATCATGTGATAGAAGAAGATTATAATTTCACATATTTTATTATTAATATGTCAAGCTTTGTGATGATAGTAATGAAAGAAAATGTGGTTATAGAAACAAATTAGTCTAATGTTGCATCTATAGTTTTTCTTTACTTTATTTGTTATTTGGTTTAGAGGTGTTAATAAATGATGTGAGTGATTCCAACTAAAAAATTTTGGAGGTTAGATGTTTGCTTAAATTATAGCCCTGATTATTATACGAATCGAATTTTAGCTAACTCAAATAACTCAAAATCATTATGAAATTGATCATATATATTATTATGGAGTTTGAAATTTGAAATGTTAGAAACATGACGTATTGATGTTAAAATAAACAAATATATTATTAGGTTAATTAGTCATATTTAGATTAATTATGGTGTTATGACCAATAAAATTATATTATCAATATAATAAATAGGTTGGTTTTGATCGAGTCAACTTCGGATCAAGCTTGAACTTGACCCATAAGTTTGAATTTATAGCCCTAATTAATATGGAATGAATGTGACTCGACAGGCTCATTTCAGGTGAAGTGTGTATAACATTATGTTTTTTTTTAGTTAGATGAAGTGAGTGTGACTCCATAGAATTATCTTGTTGTCAAAGTTTTTACATATTAATAGATATAGCGAGTTTGTTTGCATAATTTTGTATATATTAATGCATATATTATAACGTATTATATTTTATATAATTAATAGAATAATATGAATATTAAATAGCATCATAATTAGATGAATATATATATATATATATATATATATATATATATATTATATTCTAGAAGAAAATGCTTAACATATAAATTTTTATATGAAGTTGAGTTTTAGATGTGGCTGAACTCCATCTGAAAGACAAGGCTTAATAGATAAATTTTTATATGGTTGAACTTAGTAGATGGAAGTCATTAGCAAAACTCATTTAGTTCAAGAAGGCTTCACAATAACTCGGCCACTCCGCTCAGCAAGTTGCAAGTACTTCAATGAGTCGACTACCTAGGCAGCTTACTCCTTGAAGCAACAACTTCACCAAGTAACTCTCCTAAGGATGTGACTTCATTGGTTGACTTCCTTAAATAATAACTTTCATTGTGTGACTTAAGGTGTTAACTTCATTGTTATACTCGGCGCAGGCGACGACTTCATTGGGTGGCTCACTTCCTTCTGTGACTAGTCTAAGGAATCAACGTTAGTGGGTAACTCACTTAAGGTGACAACTTCACTGGGTGATTCACCTAAGACGACGACTTCACTAGGTCACTTGTTTAAGGTGGCGACTTCTTATCTAGAGATAATGATCTCCAAAAAAAGAAAAAAAAAATAAACATGATACTTTCTTCCATCAGATCAGGCATTATTAATAATGAATAATTCTAGCATGATATCTGAGACAAACATTTTGCCTTCAAGCCCTGTAATGTCCATCATCCTAGTCTCTCATGTGTTTGATGTACCATAGCTAGCCACACTTCATGCCATACATTTAATGTATCACTAGTATATTTTTTATATTTGTGTAGCCCTACTTGTATGTCCAAAACTCTACAAATTAAGGGCCAGGAGGCCATTTTGAAGTTTTTTCTCTATTTTTATTTTCCCTTCCTTTATATTATTAGATTTCAGGACTTATACATCAAACATGCATTTAGCTCCATCTATAATTGATGTTAGCAATAAAATTCCTAGGGCCTCTCTCTTAATTCCCGAGTTCTTTGTGGGGAAGCCCCTCTCTCCTCTCTTTTCTTTTCCTTTTTTTTTATAGCTTGGGAGTAGATAAAGTGATTGTAACACCATAGGATTATTTTACTACCAAAGTTTTCATCTATTAATAGATGGAGGGAGGGAGTGTGATTCCAATATTTTGTATATTATATTTGTATGTATATTAATATATGCATCATAATTGATCATAATTTTATATAACTTATAGATAAAATAGGGATATCAAAATATGCCATACATTGAAAAAAAGGGCTAATAGATAAATTTTTATATGATGTTGAGTTATTTATTAGTGTTACATATCAGAATAAAACTAAAATAACAATCAATATAAAACCGATGATTTGACTCCTTGACCTAATAAATTATATGCCGGGAATCAATTCATTGTTATTAATTTTTAGGCTGGATCAATGATGCATGACACTAATGCCCCTTGTGCAGATTCACTGTGCAAGTCACCCGACCAAAGACCAACTAGAAAGGAAGTCATTTGTTGGTCAAATAATTTGCTTGTCACATAGCTTCACTTACGTGATAATGAAATATTATTACATGCGAAGTCAGGACGTAGCTCTGTTGGAACTCTAATTAAATTAATGAAGACACGTAGCTCTAGCGAGCCCTGACGACCCGACCCTCTTATATAAATAATGTGTATAATAATGCACACACACACACTATATAAGCTTATACAAATACTATGTATAACTTGTACCTAATTTGCGTACAAGGAGAATTTATGCACACTTTAGGTTGAGCCGGGTCATTGGGTCATGCTAGAAAAAAATCCATGTCTTCATTTAATTGAAATTCTAAAAATAGATCTATGTCTAGACCCCACACGTAATAATTTCTAGTGATAATAAGACCCAAGGTAGAAATAACTCATCTACATATTTTTTATGGGTTATATTTTGATTTTAATAGATTTATGTGCGGAAATTCATAGCCCAATAATTAAAAAAAATACTTTTAATAATTATAAATTTAACTCATTATTTTATAATTTATTTATTCTCATAAATTTTTTTAAAAAATTATTTTCCGACAATTGTTCCGTATGAACGCAAAACGCGGGGTAATATCCAAATTATGTTATTTTATTTTTAATTATGCTTTTCCTTTAAGGCTTTATCAACAATGCTTTTCCGAAGCTAATTAATGAAAACTAATTTTAGCTCTTAATAATCAACCCAATCATGAACAGTCTCAAACTCATTGACAAAACAAAAACTATTATTCCATCCAAATCATTTACCATCAAGTCAAACATGAATAATAATAAGCAAAATTGATAAAAATCAAATGTATCAACAAAGCTTTGTTTGAAGATTCGAATGCATGCGAAAAACCAAGTTATTCAGCATCATAAAACTTAAAGCATATACTATCCCTTATTATGAACATATATTCATCCATATTTATAGTAAATTACATGAATAAAAAATGACTTAGCTTTAGGTATTTATACTCACACATGCACACCAATGAATGCTTATAGAGCAGACAAAAATTGAGTTGGCTGCCTTGCTCTTGTGTGTGTCCGATAGTTGAGTAAAATATTTGAAAAGTTTTGCTCAATCCGGGCGTATTTGCTTTATGAAAGAACCAAACAAAAGCAATTATGAAGCCAAAGGTTCTTGACAAAAAAAAACAGCATTTTTATACGACCCTAATAACAGAGTAAAGATTGAACAGGAGAACTGCATTTGCCACTATTGACACGCATTCTTCTTAAACACAACAAATGTTTGGAAATTAAATTTTAGCGCAGATTCTCTAATACTTTGACATGTCCTTCCCAGCATAACAAAATACAGGCCCAACAGAATAATCTTTCTCAATCAAGACTCTAAGAAGATTCAACAAGCTGGCCGGAAAAAAAAAAAGTGAGATGACGCAAGGTCAATCAGTCATTCTTACCATACCCCTCCTTGTCCTTTCTCACTTGCTTCAACAGAAACGCATCGTTGGGAAGATTTTCATCACTGAAGTAATACTCTAATACTTTGACATGTATTCCCTCTATTGATGCTTTGTATCATGTCAATTTCTACGCTTTCCTGTGGAGGTTTTTTACTAGAGATAATATGGCTATGATTTGGTTTAGAAATAAATACATATCATCTTGGAAGCCTCTTACTTCCATTGCTTCGAATTTCTAGAAGAGGATTAATGCTACTGCTCACTTGATTAAAGGAAATATTTCCTCATCTGTTTCTTACAACTGCCACTTCTCTATGGAGTGGGATCATTGGTGCAATGGGAAGTCTGTTAACGATATTCTACCTTCTTTTAAATTTGTGAAGTCTTTTGTGAATTGTTACACTTCCAACAATGGTTGGGCTCTGCCTCCTTCGACTCCAAATCCGCTGCTTTATGAACTTTCGGGTATTAGCTTTTGTGAGCAATCGGCTGTGTCCTGGGATGGCTCTTCTATGCCTACTTTCTCTACCTTCTATTCCAATTATTTTAAACATGTTGAGGAGGTATTTTGGCACAAATTTATTTGGCATAAAAAGAAATCTCTCCAGTTTTCTTCTTATGCCTGGATGGCTATGCTTGGCAAATTAAAAACAGCTGATCTTCTTCTTATGAGGGGGATTGAAGTATACACTGGATGTTCTTTCTGTGTTGGTGGCTGTGACAATCATTCCCATTTGTTTTTTGCCTTTGATTTTACTTATTCCGTCATTGCTTCTCTATTGCCACCTATGGGAGCTTTTCTCCTTAGACCAAACCTGATGCAAACTTTTGAGTTCTTTGGTGATTCACATGATTTCTATAGTTGGGAGAAAAAATTATGCTATTTTACCATTTTGCAGATCTATATACTTTTTATGGAGGGAGATAAACTCAAGAAGATTTGAAAATGTTTGGAAAAGCCTCTCTAGGCTCATATCTATCATCCGTCAGGCTATTCTTGCTAAAGTTAGGAACTAGAAGCATTTTGATGAGCTTAAAACTCGTTTTGAAATTCTCTGCTGATTTCTGGTTGCCTGATGTTCGTTTGGTGGTTTTTGAGGACGATGATGCTAGTATTGCTCTTCTGCCCCCTTGGATGGCAGGGGAGGTTTTGCATAGTGTGCTCAGCGATCTTCATATGACTCTTCTTCTGCAACCAAGGGGTTCCGTCCCTTCGTGACAATACCCTGAGCCCTGTTTTTGGCCGCTTCCACCAAGTTTTCTTTTAATTCCTTAACTTGTATTTTTGTTGTTCTTCCAACTGGAAGTTCCTTTTCTTTTTCTTTTTACTTACAGGTTTTTTCTCACATGTAACTAGCTTTTTATGAAATGAAATTTGGGCTGTGCCATCTAATTTCCCCAAAAAAAAAAAAAAAAAAAAAAAAAAAACTAATTTTAGTAATAAATTATTAATGTTTTTTCAATTTTTTTTTATCCCGCAAAAAGACAATGAAGACGGAATCCGGCCATAAAAGGGAAAGCTAGGGCGGGTGAGGCATTGAAACCGGAGGATCTCCACTAGAGAGTGAACTCTGAGAGCAATCGGGAGAGAGGAGGGAAGCAGAATCCGGCAGCGGAGCGGAAAGAAAGGAGGAGATCGAAGAGTGTGATGGATCGATTGGCGGGGAATCGGCGAATGTGTGTCCTCCTGTGCATTGTGATGCTGATCGCATCATTTCAGTGGGCTTCTTCGGCGATCGAAGACGGTGTGTACTGCATTCTTGCTTGTTCTTCCTTTTCTAGCTACGATGATTTTTTAAAACTGTTTTAAACTTGTTTTACGGCTGATGAGGACTATGTCTCTGCACATTTAGCTGATTTTTGTCTGGTTTTAGGAAATCTAGCTCGTAGATTATAGTGCGGGTTTGGAGCTTAGTTTTGGGGATCTGGCTTTGTAGTCTTTTGTTTATGATTTTTTTGGAGTTCTTTTTTATTTTTGGCGGAATTTTCCTATGGAAGACTGGAGGGGTAGAAGTGGAGAGCTAGAGAATAACGTTATCTTTGAGGTTGAATGGAGAGGAGAGCCGATGAATTGATCATGATGCCTGATGCTTTTGTGCCTCCTATTGGCCCCCTTTTTTAACTATAGTGTCTCCCTTTCGGTAGTTTTTTTTTTCTTTGATCGGTTTTGTGAGCGATACGAAACACTGCCATCCACTCGATCACGTTTGATTAAAATTAGAAAAAAGATTATCCAAAATTTATTGGATAAAACTCCGATGTTTTAAATTGCTGAAAAGATAATTTATAGAAAAAATCCTTCAACTTCTACATAATTAAAAAATTTATCATTAATCGTTGTTTTAAAAGCAGCCACCCTTATTACCATCAACCTTCAGGAGTTAAAGCTATAATGGATTTTAAACAAAAGGTTGTGAGTTTTCGCAATTATTGCTCATGTTTCACTTATCCTTGTAAACAGGGAAGTGTTTTACTGCTCAATCCAAAATCAATCCAACTTATTCGGTGAAGTATTAATTATTCCATTTTTTATAGTGGCAATTTTTGTTGACAGATTTGGACTTCGGTCAGCGTTTGTTGACGAGCAGCGAATTCCTTTTTCTGTGATGGGTCTGCTTAATTAAATGATCTAATTTATTACAAATTAAGCAAATACAAAATTTAACTTCTAATTTCTGGGACTTTTTCTTCTGCTCCTGTTTTTTGTTTAGATTTTTTCTCTTAATTTTTTTAGTTATCTATAAGACTAAATATAATCACTCTTCCAACTGGCATTTATCAAAACCTAATCAATAATACCAATTTGGGAGGCCGAATGCCGACGAAACCGGTTTGGTGGCTTGTCTAATCCGAATCCGATAATTTATTATACTTTTATTTTACATATAAATTTTTTTTTGTATTTCAGAGGCCGATCAATATTATTATTTTTTTGCTTTTGATTGCTAATTCTTTATTTATTTTCATCTTCAAAAAAAATTCGGACTTTGCATCGTCTGTCGACGGAGTGCGGAGTCTTTTTCTTTTGCAAAGGTTTTATTTGATACAATATATTTTAATTTTTGTAAATATAAAATTTATATTGTTAAGTACTGGAGCTTTCCGTTGTGCTTGAAAGCTTTGTATGGCGGAAAGCCGCGTTTTATGGGGCAATGTTCCCTACTGGTGCGCGTATAGTGCGTTTGTAGATAAGAGATATGGTCGGGTATTTTATTAGGCCGCCCAAAAACCGGGGGTTCGATCTGATTTGATTGATCAAATCTAATTAAGGGAACAGCCTATCTATGAATGTGTATAATATGCATTTTATTTATTTAATTGTTTGTGTTTTTTTGAAATGGACATGTTCCCTTACTCTGTTAGTCAACATAAGTATGGGATAATAATAGAAAAAAAATTTAGATTAACTATTTTGATTAGGATGACTTAAATAGTGTAAGGTAAATTTTATTTTTTTATGTAAAATAATGATTTTTTTTATAAATATTTGATCTGAATGACTTGAATTATATTGTTCCTGTGGTCGATATGTTTTGATAAGAAAAATGATAGGCTCTATTTGTATGTAAATAGGGTATATTTGGAAGGATAAGTGTTTTTAACAGTTCTATTAAAGCATAATCTTTTAATTAAATTTGCATTTAACTCAAATTGCATATGAATTATATGCATAGTTGAAAGGAATGTGAACAGTAAGATGGGTGTCATTGCTTAGCTTGGTTGGTGGGCTATTACGGTTGGGAACCTCCCCTCCCAACCCTTACACGATTCCTCTCTAGTAGCACTTAAGTGGGGCTCAATCAAGTGTGGGCCAGGAGATTTTTGGAGTTGGTGCCTCTTCTAGGTTAGCCAAGGATTAGTCACGCTGCCAAGCCTCCTTTCAGGGGCGCCAGCGGGTGGATGTCTCGTTCCAAAAAAAAAAAAAACAAAAAAACAAAATCTATGCATTGCGTTCCTTTTGAAATAGATTGAAGATTTTTATGATTTATTCTGAGACAAATTTTTTCCCTACAAATTAGCCTTATTTTTTATTTACAAATTAGCCTTATTTGGTTTAGCATTTTGTTTGTTTTATGACATGATTAACTGATACAAAGCTTTCATATATTATTTGAGTGAAAAGAAGCAGAATGATTTATAACACTCTGTTTTATAAAAGTGCCTTTTCTTTTAGCTTCTAAGAAACTTTTATATAATTCTTCTTGAGAAAACAGAAGAAACATGACCCAACAAAACAAATCATCAATGGTTAGGTGTAAAATGCAGGGGAAGGAAAAGGCCAGTGGCCTCAAAAAGAAAAAGCAACCAACCAAACCTATTGCACGGAATGTTGTTGATAGCTTCTAGTTCATGAATAATTACAGACACATGGTCCTCTGCACTCCCTAATTGACTTCTTTGCACTACATTTTGTTGCCATTGTGGGCCGGGTATAGAACTAGCCTTAATTTCTATGGAGAATTTTATAAGTAAAATAATATATATATATATATATATATATATATATATATATATATATAATATATATATATATACATAATACATCTTAAAAATATCAATATTTTATATAATGACAATTATTCTTAAACAAAATTTAGGTTGAAGTATGGATGATTTGTTTTCAAAAGAAAAAAAAAATCAAAATGATCACTACAGGAAAATCACTCATTTCCGGCGGCCTTTTCCGGCGGAAATTGAACCTTTTCCGGCGGTAATTGAACCTTTTCCGGCGATTTTGTAGTTTACCGGCGGTTTTCCGGCGATTAAGTTTCCGCCGGAAAAAACGGCGTAGGAAAATAATTTCCGGCGGTTATAAACCGCCGGTCAAAATAAAAAAAAAAACATTTACCACAACCTGACCGCTACCCCGCACCCGCGCCACCGCGCGAACCGACCCTGCGCTCCGGCCTCCGGCGCGAACCGCCTCCCGCGCGAACCGACCCTGCGCTCCGGCCTCCCGCGCGAACCGACCCTGCGCTCCGGCCTCCCGTGCGAACCGACCCCGCGCTCTGGCCTCCCGCGCAAACCGACCCTGCGCTCTCGTGCGAACTGCCTCCCTTGCTCCGGCCAGCGTCCCGCGCGAACCGCCTCCCGCGCGATCGCGTCTGCGCGCAGTGAGGCTCGAACAGCGGTCGGTTGGGAGAAATTTCCATCAATCCGACCGAATTGCTGAAGATGTAAATACAAAATTTTTGTCTATATTTTTTATTTAAACTATATTCAGTACGAAAATCAATTAATTTTTAATTATTAAAAAAATGAAACTAATTACTTTAAAATAAAAAAATAATATTTAATATAAAATAAAATTTAGCTAACGAATTAATTTTAAAATGAAAATTAATTAAATTATTAATATAAGTTTTAATAATTTTTTATTAAATCATTTAAATAGTAAAAAATTTATTCATTTTCATTAAATTTTTAAAAGCCGCCGGAAAAGTGAAAAAGCCGCCGGAAATTTCCTTGGAAAAAAACCGTCGGAAATGCGCCGGAAAGCCGCCGGAAATGTGGCCGCCGGAAATCAGTGGTTTTCCTGTAGTGGATGTAATTGATCCCTATTCATATACATCATTGTGTGCTTCACATATATGTTTGAGGGTCTAAGGGGGTTGTGTGCCCACTGGGAGGTTCAATTACTATTTCTATTTGTATTTGATTTATCGTTTTCTAACAGATAACACCTCTACATAATGCGTATAATTATGTTGGGGGAAATTGCCTAAAAATCATAGATTTTAAAACTTTTAGGGGGCAATTGCCAAAAAAACCATTGTAATAAATGTTAAAAAATAGATGGAGGGGGATAAATTATCTAAGGAATCGTATAATAAAGAATATATAAATATATTTTTTTCGGGCTTAAGGTGAATCTGCCCCTAATTGTGGGTCATGCTACCTTTTTAATTTAAATTAAGTGGACCCTTTTTAATAATTTTGTGTTAATTACCGCCTTAACTTGTAATTTATAAGCATTGTTGGGGTAAATTTGATGAGTATTATACAGTTATATTAACTGAAACTTTGCATGTCACATCAAGCTACGATTGCTTTCTTATCAGATCATTTTTATCTTTAGTTATTGCTGTTTTTAATGCTGTATGTGGTGGGATCAATTGTAGATTGGGAAAAATGGTGATGTTTTTCATTTATGATGAAATTTACTCTCTATCTACCTAGAATAATCTTCGCAACACGCTGTGAATGCCTGAAGGGACGCATTCTCCTCATGTGTACCTTTTTTGGTTATTGCTCTTTTCATGAATTCATTTAAGACCCTACAGACCCTACAGGATTCAGGCCTGTTGCAGTTCTCTTTTAAAAGGATACCTTTAATTTTATTTTATTTTGATAATTTTCTCACTTTCATTGTGAGTTTTAACCTTATTTGTTAATGAAAAAAAATTGTTTTAGGATCTACTAATCAAAATTTTTGTTAGGATATATTTTAAATTTATTAGATATATTTTAGAATGAGAAGAATACAATTTATTTATAAATTGTACTCATTTCAAAATAAATGTAAGAATTTAATAATCAGATTTTTTTCCTTGAAGATATCTTCACAGTTAGAAGAATTTGAAAGGGTGTTTTCTAAAGGCAAAATGCAATACATCCTTCATGAACAATTGGAAGAGTTGGGAGACTTTTTATTCTTTGATTTTGATAATTTATCCTTTTCTTTTGGATATATTAAATAGAAGAATGCCGCTTTGACTTTTTTTCACCCCTAAAATTGAGCTTTTTTATCATTTAACTATAAAAAATCTTTGTTTTTTATTTTTAAAATGCGCTTTAATCTGCAAATCAGAATGATAGAAATTGCAAGGCATTAATAATTTCATATTTATATTGGATATTAATGACCCCATCGTCATCGAATAGCTGGGATAGATCATGATGAAACATCTCTTAAATGGACGGCGGCGATCTTCTTGCAGGTCCTCTTGAAAATGGCGGTTTTGAGGCGATCCCGCCCGGCGGGTACCCCAGCGTCGGCACGGTAGAGGGTGTCCGCCACCATCCCCGGCTGGGAGATCAACGGCACTGTCGAGGTCGTTCGCTCCGGCCAGCGCCAAGGTGGCATGATCCTCATCGTTCCCCAAGGTACGCAGCATCAAATTTCGTGCTTGATAAAAAAAAAAAACACGGCCAACTGATACGGATCGAACGGCGGTGAAATGCTGCAGGTGAGCACGCGGTCCGGCTAGGAAACGAGGCCGGGGTGAGCCAGGACGTGGCGGTGGAGAAGGGCTCCACTTATGCCGTGACGTTCAGTGCGGCTCGCACTTGTGCGCAGCTAGAGTCACTCGACGTATCGGTGGCCGCAGCGTCTTCCCAGACCGTTGATCTTCAGACGTTATATAGTGTTGAGGGCTGGGATACTTATGCTTGGGCCTTCCTGGCCGGCAGCTCCGTCGGACACGACGGCGACGATGGGGAGACGGCGAAGTTGGCTTTCAGAAATCCGGGCATGGAGGAGGATCCCACCTGTGGTCCCATTATTGATAACATTGCCATTAAGAAACTCTTCGTCCCCGACCGTGCCGAAGGTATGTATTTATTTGCATTGAGATTTTTGACCTTGTTATAAATAATTTTCGACTTTTAATTGATAAAGACTGCATATTTAGTTAATATATCAAATTATTTATTAATCTTAAAAAACTCTACAAGGTGATCATTCAATTATATATATTATAATATTTTTAATCGGATAAGAGTCATAAGACATAAGTAATCGTTTATCTTAAGAAATATCCAAACATCATTTAATTCAAATCAAAATTAGGCCTATCTTATATATTTTTTAATGTCAGCATAAAATGATGTTTTTTTTTCCTCCATTGTTTATATAAATTTATATAAATTATTGGTGAAACAAATTTTAGGAAATTTTCATTAAACTTTTTTCTTCCATACAAAGGCTTAGGGCCGTATGTTGGGAAAACATTAATTTAGGTTAATTCTCTTTATTTGAAGATATACAAATATTTATAAAAAGAATAAATTTTATTTTTCATCTATTTCATGAGAGAAAATAAAGTTATTGTATTTGATAGGGTTAAAAATATTTGTAAAGTATTAATTTTTAATTACATTCACGAAATAATTGAAGTTAATTCATTTTTTAATTTTTTTAAAGATAGTTTCTATTTTCAAATAATCAAATGAATATGATGCCTTCTTTAAAAAAAAGAGATAATCTTGACCATACAATAATATTATATAATATCATAGTACGTTGAAAGATTGAAATGATAAAGTAGTACGACCCCCTCTAAAGTAGGGCAAATTATTGGGTCAGGTGACCGAACTTATCTCCGCGTTCGGACTCCAATAGAAAGCCAACATCCGGCTAAATAAACGTGGATTTTTTTAATATAAACTTTTTTTACTTTATGTCTTGTCAGCCCGATCGGCCCGACCCAGTAACATAATTGATTTGAATTCCGGAATAAAAGAATAGAAACAAAACGTTTTTTCATTTCTCACTACATTGTCACTGCTACTCCAGCTCTGGTAAGCGCTCTCGGACTCCTCCAATACCTTCGGTTCTGCAATATCTTCTTCCCGCCGGCGGTAAACGACATTAGAGAAGATTGTTATTCAGAAAGAGGTATGATTGCGCCTAACTTGCGCTTTTATTGCGTTTAAGTTATATGTTAAATTTTAGGGTTTAGTAATAATTTTATACATAGCATTGTTTGTTCAAGGTGATGTTCAAATATTTATTTTATGAATTTCAACATTCTTCGTAAATAGAAGAAACAAATGATGAGAAAAGTTTAATTGCGCTTTATGTTAAATTTTAGGATTTAGTAATAATTTTATACATAGCATTGTTTGTTTAAGGTGTTGTTTAAATATTTATTTTTTGAATTTTAGTCTTCTTCGTAAATGGAAGAAACAAATGATGCGAAATGTTTACTTGTGCTTTTATCCAAATTTTTTTTTTACAGATGCCGTATCAAATGTCAGTAACTTCTCGATGCTATGTTACCACTTTTCAAAAATATTGTAATGCTTTTGTCGAAATTATTGATGATGAACTTGAGCAGACATTAAAGAATTTGAACATTCATCATTTTTTGAAGTTCCCCGCATTACAATATTGTATACCACTTCTTTTTGAGGTTCTTAAATTTTGGAGTCCGGCTGATGAAGGCTTCATCGTTCTTAGTCATTTATTAAAATTTATTTCTGACGAGATTGCCTTGTTGATAGGTAATATTTTGAATAAAGAATTATTTATACAGATATGTTTTTTTAACTTTAAATGTAACATGTTCAAAAAAATTCTAACAGATATGCCTAACAGATAGATTGATATCAAATGAAAGATTGATCTTTTAATTGGACCTCTGACAACTGAAATTAAAACAGAAATGTCAAAATTAGACAGATTAACTGATAATGCTACAAAATTAAAGATTTTTATAATGTTTTTCTTATATAATTTTTTCTTTCCACTAAACAATCATAAAACTCTTAAAAGGCTCACATCTGTTGTAAGTAATATAAGTGAGTTCACTTCTATTAATTGGGCTTCATGCATAAGGAACTTCATAGTCGAGGAATTTAACACAATTTTTGAAAAGTTTCAAATGCAATGACCATTTGGTTACATCAATGATTTTTTTTTCTCTCATACTGATAAGTTTTCAATCATACTGGTTATTCTTCATCCATATAACTTTTTAATATTAAATTTTAATATTTTATGTTTGACATTATATAGATTTATTTTGGAACTCTTTTCTTTGAATAAACCATCCGATCCAGAACTAAGACCTCATTTTCTGAGATGGGAGGATATCTTGAATTATATTTTACTCAAGACAATGCTGCAAAATTATTTAAATTTTTAAAGAAAAATGATGTAATTTTTACGCCTAAATGAGACAAAATTATTTATATTTAGAGTTGCGCTATGGTTGCGCTTTGGTTGTGCTTTCAGAAAATAATTCATTTTTTTTATTTTTTTGCAGATTTGTTTTGATATTCAGAAAGTTACTAATGAAGAAGTAGAAAAATATGAGACTGACATTAATGCTATACAAAACTGGAAACCTGACCAGAGCATCAACCCCATAAAATTTAGTCATCTACAAGGAAAAAAATTCACACCACCCCACCTCCCTCTCCTCATCAAGAATCACCTGAAAGTTCACCTTTGCCGCCAACTCAACCTTCTACGAATCCACCTATTGAAAAAATTCACACCACTCAATCTTCTGTTGAACAATCATCTATTGAAAAATTCTAAATTTAGAGTCTTTCAGAAAAAGTGTTTTGAAGTATTTCAGAAAATTTTGAATAAAATTGAACAAAATTTGGGTGCTAGAGTTGATCGACTTGAAGATATTATAGAGAAATTTCAAGCAGATGTAGATTCCTTGAATTACAAATTCATTGACTTTCAAATAAATTGTGATCATAATTCTGAAAAGCCGCCTCAAATCAGTGAAAATTACATCTATTTAACCTTCAGAACTTGTTCTTCCACTCATTGTTCTTCCACAACCATTCTATTCTTCCACTACCACCCAAAGAAGATGAACAACTGACTAGAAGATCTGAACTAGCTGGTAATTTTCACTGATTCGGAGAGCTGAGGAAGTTAATTGATAGCCTCAGCACTGCAATAGGACCAGGCTTTCCTAACAGAGTATTTTATGAATCACATATTTACATACTTGCAAATTTTAATTACATTTTACTTGTTTACTTGTGTTTTAACTTGAGTCCTATTTAAGCGCAAGTAAAGCGCAAGTTAAAGCGCAAGGGAATACAAGCATAAAGCAAGTATACATATAACGTAAGTGTTTGTTGCTGCTTTGTTAAGTTTCTGGATAATTCATATATTGCAGTACATCGATCTTCAAGTTATTTCAATCAACTCTAGGTACACCTTTGGCAAATTTTGTAGAATTTTATTTAACAAGATCTTCTGAAATACTTCAAAACATTTTTTCTAAACAGACTCTAAATCTAGAGTTTTTTCAATAGGTGGTTGTTCAACAGAAGGTTGAGTGGTGTGAATTTTTTCAATAGGTGGATGTGTAGAAGGTTGAGTTGGCGGCGGAGGTGAACTTTCAGGTGGTTCTTGATAAGGAGAATGAGGAGAGAGGTGGGGTGGTGTGAATTTTTTTGCTTGTGGGTGATTGAATTTTCTGGGGTTGATGTTCTGGCCGGGTTTCCAGATTTTGTATAGCATTAATGTCAGCCCCATATTTTTTTGCTACTTCATTAGTAACATTTTGAATATCAAAATAAATATGCAAAAAATAAAAAAATATATTATTTTCTGAAAGCGCAAATATAGCGCAACTCTAAATATAAATAATTTTGTCTCATTTAGACGTAAAAATTATCTCATTTTTATTTAAAAATTTAAATAATTTTGCAGCATTGTCTTGAGTAAAATATAATTCAGTATATCACTCCCATCTCAGAAAATGCGGTCTTAGTTCTGAATCGGATGATTTATTCAAAGAAAAGAGTTCCAAAAATCAAATCTATATAATGCCAAACATAAAATATTAAAAGTTAACATTAAAAAGCTTTATGGATGAAGAATAACTAGTATGATTGAAAACTTATCAGTAGGAGAGAAAAAAAACATTGATGTAACCCAATAGTTTTTGCATTTGAAATTTGTCAAAAATTGTGTTGAATTCCTCAATCATGAAGTTCCTTATGCATGAAACCCAATTAATAGAAGTGAACTCACTTATATTACTTACAACAGATGTGAGCCTTTTAGATGTTTTATGGTTGTTTAGTGAAAGGAAAAGATTATATAAGAAAAAATATTATAAAGATCTTTAATTTTGTAGTATTATCAATTAATCTGTTTAATTTTGACATTTCTATTTTAATTTCAGTTGTTAGAGGTCTAATTAAAAGATCAATCCTTTATTTGATATCAATGCATCTGTTAGGCATATCTGTCAGAAAGTTTTTGAACATGTTACATTTAAAGTTAAAAAAATATATCCGTATAAATAATTCCTTATTCAAAATATTACCTATCAACAAGGCAATCTCGTCAAAAATGACTTTTAATAAATGACTAAGGACGATGAAGCCTTCATCAGCAGGACTCCAAAATTTAAGAACCTAAAAAAGAAGTGGTATACACTGTTGTAATGCGGGGAACTTAAAAAAATGATGAATATTCAGATTTTTTAATGTCTGCTCAAGTTCATCATCAATAATCTCGATAAAAGCATCACAATATTTTTCGAAAAGTGGTAACATAGCATCGAGAAGTTACTGGCCTTTGATATGACATCTGTAAAAAAAAATCGGATAAAAGCGCAAGTAAATATTTCGCATAATTTGTTTCTTTCATTTATGAAGAAGGCTGAAATTCAGAAATAAACATTTGAACATCACATTGAACAAACAATGCTATGTATAAAATTATTACTAATTTCTTCCATTTATGAAGAAGATTGAAATTCATAAAATAAACATTGAACATCACATTGAACAAACAATGCTATGTATAAAATTATTACCTCTTTTTAACTGAATAACAATTAGGCGCAATTCTCCAATGTCATCGTCTACTGCCGGTTGGAAGAAGATATTGTAGAACCGAAGGTATTGAAGGAGTTCAAGAGTGCTTACCAGAGCCGGAGTAGTAGTGAAAATGTTGCGTGAAATGAAAAAACGCTTCATTTTCATTCTTTTATTCCGGAATTTAAATCAACTGGGTTACTGGGTCGGGTCGATCGGGCTGACAAGACATAAAGTAAAAAAGCTTATATTAAAAAAATCCACGTTTATTTAGCCATATGTCGGCTTTCTATTGACGTCTGAAAGCGGAGATAGGTTTGGTCACCTGACCCAATAATTTGCCCTAAAGTAGAGAGGATCAAAATCCAGAAATACTTCTTGATGCTTTTTTTTTTTATAAATATTTTGCATTGCTTCATTGTTTATGGCTGCTTCTGCTAAACACAATTTATCATGCATGCAGCCTAAAAAATCATAAAAAAAAGTCTGCTAAACACATTGAAATAACTTTAAAACCAACTTTCACTTTGCTTGCATGCGGCTATGCAATGTACATAATAACAAGTTAGAATAGTTTCATGTTTTTTGGCATAGAATTTTGTTTAATTGATTGGCTTTTCTTATTTGTTCTACATCAGGACTCATTATGGAGTATGTGCCTATTTTCTTTTACAAATCACCGAAAGAGAATTTGCTATGCTATCTAAAATGGTTCTCTTTCCTTTGCGTCAGTTCTATAGTACGCAATGTGATAAGCAATGCTTCCACACGGATAGCATTGCATCTCACTTGCCGACTTCTTTGGACTCTGGCTGTTAGACTAGCCTACACATTTCCATCATCGTGGATTTTATCATTCATCAAATTTAATGGTGAAGTGCGTGCATCAACTGATGTTTATGTTTGTGAACTTGTCGAGTATTTGCAAGGTTGAATAAGTGAAGTTAAAGAAGGCTGGGAAAGTTATTTGTAGTGGTTTTTAGGGGTTCTTTTTTTTTTTGCATATTAAATTAATACGTGTAGAAAACGATGTCAATCCACTGAAATTTCTTGAGAGATGTCATCTTTAGCACAAATTCATTTTTTGTATATGCACAACCAAAAAACAGCGAGTCAATCTCGAGGATTTCTCCCTATGACACACTAATGTCTAAGTTGGTATAACTGTTTGAAGGAGAAGGGACAAAGCTTCTTTTTAGCAAAATGAGTTAAAAAACCATTATCTTATACCTTGAGATGTGTTTATGGTGCTTGGAAGAAGGGGATTTTGGGTATACAGAGGATGATTAAATCACATCATTTTGAAGATCAATCCAGACGAAAATGCCTTTTGGTTGAGGGTTTTTTAGTTTTGCGAGCAATCAATCAGCACATAATTATTGAGATTCGTGTTGGATTAGTATCCCCTCCTGGATGATGGATGGATCAAAACAGACCTCAAGCTTTTGAAATTGGTGTATCTTAAGATCTTGATCTTACAATTGGTTTTGCACTAATGCCTTTGAGATTTGTGCTTTGGTATTATAAATTTGAAGTAAGTGTCATCACAAATCTTAATGAGAGTAGATGATGTAGGTGCTAGGACCACCAAACCCTCTATCTTATTGTGTGTTGGGATGATCGAAGCATGAGTTGTGATTACTTTGATCAAACAATTGAGTTTAGTTTGAAATTATCTTTTTTTAGAGATGTATTAGTTGCCCTCTATTCTTAAGGCTTTCACATGAGTTAAAAAATATTCACTCTATTTCATTAAATAATACCCCACAAAAAAATAATTTAATTTTATATGTTATTAATTATCATAAATTTTACTCCTATAGATAGTCATGGATTTATTCTTCTTATTTTAATTAAAAGAATTATGAAGTGAGTTGAACATTTTTCCATTATTTCTAATTCTTATTTAGATGTGCAAGAAATGTGGCTCAGGGGTATTTCGTAATGATGTTGTTCTTCTTGCATATACCGCAATCAGGAAAGCAGCTTTTTTAAAGTCAACTTCATGATCTTCGGTTATATTTTCCTTGCTCTTTGTTGTGCTAATCAAGAATCATGTTGTGGCTTGTGGGGAGAGTTATAGGTTGTGCCTTTCTTACCCTCCTTTGGGTTAATCAAGAGAGATTGTGCTTCAGTAAATTGATTTAGAGTCTCAACATGCATTTCCTTGCCTTTTTTGAGCTAGTCAAGAGTTTTTTTGCAACAAAACATAAATTGAGCTTTTTAGTAGTGATGTTGTCTTTCATGTGCATAATATAATCAGGAGATGAGATGCTTCTTTTATGCTGATTTGAGGTTTGTCATCTATTTCCTTGCTCTTATGGGCTAATTAGAAGGCATTGTGTGGGGAGGTGTAAATTGTTGTCTTCAAGTGCAATACTATTAGGCGGTGCAATGATTCTAATAGACTAATTTAAAGTCTTGGCCCATATTTTTAATCAAGCTTCGTTCCTTTTCTTATGTAGTTGTGTATATTGAAGGTCAGTGTTCCATGATTAACTTGCTTGGCTAATTCCAATGCATGGCCCAAGTACACATAACTTCCAATACATCTTAACAAAAACTATAAAACTACTAAATATCATCCTTAACTACTAAGTTCACAAATTACAACCATAATACTTCTCAAATCTACAACAACGATTTAAACATGATCATAACTCCATAGACTAATTTATATCACAATAACAACAACAATATTGGAAATTTATAGTTCCACATTTCAAATGATGTTAATTCTGAGCAACGTTTAAAATTGCACAATGAAAGGCGCGCCTCAGCGCAATTTCGTCCAATTAAGCCTCAAAGCCTACGCAATAAGTTTAGTTTATGAGGCTTACGTCTCAAGTTTACTGAGGCGCGCCATAAGGCGCGCCTCGCCTCATTTATTTAAGGCGTCGCCTTTTTAAAACTTAACTTAAATTTTTTTTTTCAATCTCAAACTATACCCAGTTGCCGACGTGGCGCGCCTAGTGAAATGTCGACGTGGCATCAACATTTAAACCCTTGTAAAGGTCGAATGGCGGAGTCGACGTTTCGATTTTCAAGTTACAGTAAACTTTCGAACTTTCAAGCATTCACCCGGAGGAATTTCAAGCATTCTTCACTTAGTTTCTTCTAAGATGGTGTCACCCCCAAAGAAAAAAGGTAACTTAATGCTATATTTTCTGTTTTGTAATGCGTATTTTATGGTTATGCTATGCGTTGGCGTTCAAGGCTCTCCGATTTTATGCTTATTCTATGCGTATGCATGGCTTCTCCGAACTTTTTAAATGTTTGATACTGTGATGCCATCGTGTTTTCTCTGTATTCAGGGTTTATGATAAATTTATGTTGAAATTTGAAACATAAAACCTAACCAAATTTTAAACATTGAGTAAATATGCGTAGGCTGTGCGTATGCAATGCGTCTTTTGTACGTACTCTATGCGTGCACGTTGCTTACTCCATGCTTATATTGTGCGTAATTTATGCGTGCGTATAATTTGTTGTATGTTTCCTGTACTGTGCGTGTGATGTGCGTAATATATGCGTGTAGTATGCGTACACTGTGCGTGACCTTTGCTTATAGTCTGCGTATGTTGTGCGTACTTTATGCGTGCGTATAATTTGTTGTATGTTTCCTATACTGTGCGTGTGATGTGCGTAATATATGCGTGTAGTATGCGTACACTGTGCGTGACCGTTGCTTATAGTCGGCGTATGTTGTGCGTTTTTTGTGCGTATCTCATTTACTTTTTTTTAATCTATAATTTTTTACAATTTTCAGATATATGTTCGTCCAATTACCTATAGATGCTATGTTTCTTCGTTCCGAACAAACTGTGATAACTTTGCTCGGCAAATTACTCCTGAAGTCAAGGACAAATTGAAAGATTTAAAGATGATACAGTTTTTGGAATTTTCTGGGTTTCAACAAAATGTCCCTCTTATTTATGAGCTGATCTCAAGGTGGGACATTTCAAAACAATGCTTTGTTATAAAAGGTCAATCCATTCCTTTCACTGCTGATGAAGTGACCCTTCTTACTGGTCTGTCAAATAAAGGAGAAGAAATATCCTGGCATTCCTTAGCACATACTTCAGTTACATCAACGGAAATAAGGAATGACATGACGGAGTTGAACAAGAAACCCCCCCCCCCCGGAGACTATGTTAAGAACGTTTATCATGTATTTATGTTCAAATTTACTTTTTCAACTTAACAACTTCAAAACCCCCCGGTTGATTCAAAGAATAGCAAATAATCCAGATGAATTTTTATCAATAAATTGGGCTAGTTCAATTAGGGAGTTTTTAGTTGGAGAGTTTAATAAGGCATCCTCCAAGATTTCAAATAAGAAGCCAGCAGGTTACATCAACGGTTTTGTACCTCTGCTAATTGTGAGTGCTAACTGTTAAATTCATTCAAAATTTTATTGGCTCAATGTGAGTGCTAAAATTTTCTTTCATCTTATGCAGATTTGGTTCCTGGATCATACTACTATTCATGCTTCTATGTATGCTGACAGAAGGCCCCGTTTTCTTCGATGGGCCGATGATATTGTATATACTACAGAGGTAATAACTAACTTATTTGCTAATATAAGGAAAAGTCAGATTTGTAATGTCCTACAGGCAGTTTCCTAGGCTGAAATAGATATGGTTAATGTTGAGAAATATCCACCAGACAGCCCTACATCCCCTGATTCCCCTCATGACATTTCCACACATCAAAACAACCCCCCCAATCTCCCCATCATGCCCCACCTCCTCAGCAAGACCCCCACCAATCTCCCCATCATACCCCACCTCCTCAGCAAGACCCCCACCAATCTCCTCAGCAACCATATTTAAGTTTTTCTGCTGAAGCACTTCAGTCTATACAAGAAACAATAATGAAATCCTGCCAAGAAACATGTACAAAACTTTTTCGAGAATTTGAAGACAGACTGAGCACAAAGTTTGAAGATCTTACTGAGAGAGTTGGAGTTATTGAGGTCAAGCTCAATAATTTCATTGATCAGAGCAAAGAAGTTCCTCAGAAAAGATCTGTTAGCTACTCAACCTACTCTTTATCTTCCAATAAAAGACAGAGATCAGATATCCCACCCCACAGCCTCAATGAACCCAATGAGCCAATCTCACCAAAAGATCCAATCCCAATAAATGAGCCAGTCCCAGCAGAAATGCAACTTGTTCAATATACAAATCCAAATGAACCAATACCTGTAGATAACATTCAAATAAAACCTGTAACTTATGTTCATGCAGTTGAAATAGAAAATTACAGAGGTCTTCTGTGTTTGACTTCTGAGAAGAGAAATTTTGTGCTAGAATGTTTGAAGTTCTCTAAAAGGTAAAAAATTGCAACTTTATTTTTGTTTGCAGATCTGTATGCGTATGATATGCGTGTGGTATGCGTATAATATGTGCGTGTTATGCTTGTGATATGCGTATGATATGCGTGTGTTATGCGTGTGTTATGCGTGTATTATGCGTGTGATATACATACGAAATGCGTATTTAATATTTTTTTTTTGCAGGGATGATAGTATCTTATTTGTTATTAACATTCTTATTTCCAGATCTGAGATTGATGAGTTATTAAGCGACAGTTGGTTAGGCAATGAACATTTAGATATTTTTGCCTATCTCTTAGATGAGAAGTATAACCTTATGCTAGACAAGTACCATAAATTTCTATACATCTCTCCAATCTATTGGGTTAGTAAATTAATATTCAATTTATCAGTTTAAGTGTTTAACTATTGAATTAGTAACTTAGTATCCATTATTCCATTCTAAGTTCTTACATTTACTACTTGCACTTGCAGAATAACAAAGGAAGGGAAAAAATATCCAAATTGCAAGTCAACCATATAACCGAGCTTTCTGTTACTTCAAACAACATTTTATTACAACCAATCATTGATTCCGATCACATTACCCTTCTAGTTGGTTTGCTGAAAGAACACAAGTGGAAATTTTATGACTCATTGGACCGCCGCGTCAAAGAGCATAGGCTTGTTGTTCCAAAAATCGTAAGTGTTAGTCTGTTAGATATTTAGATGAATATGAACTCTTAAATTTTTAAAAAAATTACTGAACTAATCCTTGCTCTGCATATATTTCAGCTTAAAGCCCTATATTCTGACACGAAAGGAGCGTTTGATAGTGATATCAGAAAATGGAAGCTTTCTACCATTAAAGTTATACCAAAACAGGATAACTCTTTTGATTGTGGAATGTATGTCTGTAAATATATGGAAAGAATATGTCTTGAAGGCAACACTGATTGGACTGATAGTACAAATTGGCAAAGAGACATGCCAAAGTATAGGGCAGAACTTGCATATGAAATATTTTGTAAAACGTTGCCAAAATAACAGTTTTTCATTGTGTATAAATGTTTCTGTGTATTAATATTTTTCATTCTGATTCTATGTATAAATGTTTATCTGTGTATAAATATTATTTACATTACTTTGAGTAAAAAATTACATATTAAATGATAATACGCATACATTAAGCATAGCACGCACAACGAACTCATAAAATACGCATTACGAACGCACAAATGACGCACAACGAACGCATAGAGTACGCATAACGCACGCATGACACACGCACACATAAGCAGTAAATTTTATTTATAAAATTCTATTAAATATTTTAATTAATATATATCTTTGCTTGTAAGTTACTTTACATTAAAATGATGAAGAAATAAGGAATATGATGTTTATGGCTCTTGTTAGATTTTTATGATTTCATTTTCTAGTCTTGAATATGATACTTGAACAAGTACAAAGGGTTTATGGCTCTTGTTGGATTGTAATTAAGGAAGAGAAATAATGAATATGATGTTTGAAAGATTGTGTTTAGCAATTGCGTTCAAATATTAGTGTTTGAATTTCTTATTTGTTTTAAAGCAAAAAAATAATAATTTTATAAATGATTTTGAAACATTTTTTAAATAATACGCACAACGAACGCACAAAATACGCACAACGTACGCATAATACACGCACAAAAAAACACAACGTACGCATATAGTACGCATAAAATACGCACACATTCTATTAAAGGTTTTTGGTTACTTTCATTTAGTATGGAGTATGGACTGAGGGGCCGTGACATGAATAATAATTTTGGTTACTTTCATTTAGTGTGGACTGACGGGTGGCAGATATGGTTGGGAGGGTGGGTTGAATTTTTATGAGCCATTATTTACAATTTATTACTTACTATTGCTCAACATTAAATTTTTCACTATAAAATGCGGTAACACTTGCCTTATGGTAACACATGGTTTTTTCAAACAGAAGTAATGCAGGCTTGACAGAAGGTTTGATTTTATTACGCCTTACCTTCTGTTATGCCTGCATTATTTCTCTTGTAATTATTTTGGTTTAATATCTTTAATAGAATGATTGATTTTATTGTCCAATATAAATTATCTTTGACAACCAAGCCTTCCATTCATTACTACGATACTTATCATCTTCCCATGAAATTGATGTCAATAACTTGTAAACATAAACATCTCTATCGTGATCAGGTTTATGTTAACAAGTTATTGGCATCAGGAACATGGGAGGAGGATAAGTATCGCAGTGATGAAGGGAAGGCTTGGTTGTCAAGATGATTTATATTGGACAATACATCAATCATAATTCTTGTAGGGAAGTTGATGTTGTTGTCTTGTTGAAGATGTACATTAGGTTCTCTTGTAAAATTGTATTTGTTATAAATGTTCTTTTAATTTGTTCTTATATTTTTTATATTGTACATAGTCATTAAATGTTCTTTTTTTGTATTTTTATATTTTAAAAAATACGTAATGTTGACGCAGAGAGCACGCATAGAACACACATAGTGAACGTATATTATACCCATATATAACGCATAGGATATGCATAATGTACGCACAATAAAATAATTAACACTCCCAGTACTCAAACTATACCCAGAAAATCATGTTTTATTAACTATTAATACAAAATCATATATTAAATTACATCTGCTTCAAAACACGCAATGTTCACGTAGATTGTACGCACAGAATACGCATAAATACGCATAAAGTACGCAGTGTTCTGCTTTATCGACGGCTCGACATTATATAATACTGAACACATCCAGGACGCATATTAAATCCTAAACTTATTTGCTTGGAGGTTTCATCTACTGCGAGACTGCGAGTTGGGTTGCTGTCTTCTCCGTCCGACCAGCGTACGCTTTAGTCTGAGCCTCCGAGGCTGCTGTCTCCTCCGACCTGCATCAGGTCATATAAAAGATTAGTAAGAACTCGTTTGTTTCCTATTTCTCTCAATCAGGATGGTCAAAAATAAGGATAAGGTTGCATCAGGTCATAGAAAAGATCCAGCATGGAAATATAGCACTCAGGTGGATGTAGGAGGAAGTGATAAAACATATGTCTATCTGAAATGCAATTACTGTGATAAAGTTGTGAAAGGTGGTGTGACTAGGATGAAGGAACATCTTTCAGGCTCTCACAAGAATGTTGCTCCATGCTCCAAAGTTCCTGATGTTGTAAGGGATGAGATAAAGTCATACATGAATAAGTCTACCACATCAAAACATCTTGCACAGAAGCAATTTGAAGATAGAGTTGATGCTGGATCTTACTACGAGAGTGAGCGCAGCGTTAGAGATTCATCTTCTTCTATGAAGCCCATTTCATCTAGGGGTGCTAGAGGGCCTATGGATCATTACATGGTTGACACATCAGAGGATAGGCCTTCTACTACACAGAAGATGGCCCCAGAGGCGCGGAGAAGAGTGTGTAAGGATATAGGCAGATTTTTCTACGAAAATGCTATTCCATTTAATGTAGCAACATCACCTGCTTATTACAACATGATTCGTTCAGTTGGAGCATTTGGGAGAGGGTTCAAACCTCCAACCATGTATGATTTAAGAACATGGATTTTGAAGGAGGAGTTAAAAAGCACTGATAAAAGCATTGAAGAAATTAAGAAGACTTGGGCCCAAACAGGAGTAACAATTATGTCAGATGGGTGGTCTTATATCAAACATAGAAGTCTGATCAACATCCTCATTAATAATCCTTATGGTACTGTGTTTTTAAGGTCAATTGAAGCATCTGACCAGGTCAAAGATGCTGAGTTCATATTTAGATTATTAGATAACATTGTTGATTGGAGAACATTTGGTTGTACAAATTGTGACAGATAATGCAAGTTCTTATAAGGCTGCAAGTAATAAACTTATGGAGAAGAGGAAACATTTGTATTGGACTCCATGTGCTGCACATTGCATAGATCTTATTCTTGAGAAGTTTGGGGATCTACCTCAACATAAAAATGCAATCACTAAAGCCAAAAAAATAACCAAGTTTATTTACAACCACTCTTGGGTTCTAGCTCTTATGAGAAAGTTTTCGAAGAAAGAAATTTTAAGGCCAGCCGCAACAAGATTTGTCACCGCATACTTGAACTTAGAGAGCATGCTGGATGCCAGACAACCTTTAGAGGCTATGTTCACATCTACACAGTGGTTGAGTTGTGCTTGGGCAAAGAAGGCTGAGGGAAAAGAGATTAGAAAGATTGTTTTAAATGACAGATTTTGGCAAAGTGTCTTATATGCCATTACAACTACTAGACCTTTGGTTCATGTTTTAAGGATGGTGGATGCTGAGAAGAAGCCTGCAATGGGTTTCATCTACAATGCTATGGATGAAGCCAAAGAGATGATTGCCTCCAACTTAGGAGGCAGTGAGGGAAGCTTTAGGAAAATTTGGAATATTATTGATGATAGGTGGGAACTACAGCTGCACCGACACTTGCATGCCGCTGGTTACTACCTAAACCCTCAGTATCAATATGCAGAGAACAAGTCTACAAATCCTGAAATAAAGTTGGGATTATATCATTGCATGGATCGTCTAATAAGTGATACAACTGAAAGATCAAATGCTGACTTGCAATTGGTACCTTTTAGGAACAAAGAGGGTTTTTTTGGATTACAACAAGCAAAAGATACAATTACCAAACAATCTCTAGTTGAGTGGTGGATTCAATTTGGTGATGAGACTCCAGAATTACAGCGTTTTGCTGTGAAAGTTTTGGGCTTGACATGCTCTTCATCTGGCTGTGAAAGAAATTGGAGTACCTACAACCAAGTACATACAAAGAGGAGAAATTGCTTGTCGACATTGAGGATGAACTCACTGGTGTACATTATGTACAATAGGAGACTCAAAGATAGAAATTTGAAGAAAAAAGGATTAATGGATGATGAAGATCCTTTGCTTTGCGATGATGTGACATCTGATGATGAGTGGTTTGTAGATGATGAAGTTGAAGTGATGCCGTCTGAATTACAAGATGAAGATTTAAATGTTGATTTCTTTGATGGTCTTAAAGCATCCACATCCACAACAACTCAAGAACAAATCAAAAAAGGTATATAAATAATATAGTTTTCTTTTCTTAGACTTTTATTAATGTATTACACTATTATTCATTATGATATTATTCAAAAATATTTAGGGAAGAGGAAGATAACTAATAATGAGGAAGAAGAAGCTGATTGGGAGATATTGGACTCTATAGGAGAGGGGGAAGAGGAGAGAGCAGTTCATCATAATGATGATTCAAATGAAGACCCCCTTAGTGACTGATGAGTGATGGACAGTGCTGATGACTAGTGAGTTCTTATGTGATGTCTCCCTTATTTATTCTCAAAGATGTGGTATGTAGCATTTTTATGTTTTATATATTATTTGCTCATTAGTATATACAAAATTTATTATTTTATGTTTACGCAATTTTTTTATTTTGAGGCTTACGCCTCAAATCGCCTTGAGGCTTACGCCTCGCCTCACGAACGAAAAACGCCTCAATACCCGAATACGCAATTTTAAACCTTGATTCTGAGTACTAGGTCGTTGAGTCATCGGATAATAGTGATTACCATCACATAAGCCATCAATGCAGGACCAACTCTGCATCTATAACTTAATGCTAGTATACTCGTATTAGCTTAGCTATCTCAAGAAAAACAAACTATTGTTATCCATGAGCCTCCTGATATTGCAAGAAACTCTCTTCGTAATTCTTCTAATCTTCTGTCATCTAGAAAGTCTTAGAAGAGCTCGTTCAACTTAACTTCAAAACTCTGTTGCTGGACATGTCCAGAGGAACTTTTTATCCAATAGATTATTTAGATATATTTGAGTATATTTTGTCTCTTTACAATATCTCCAATGCCATCAAATGCAAAGTATTCTCCACAACCTTCAAAGATTCAAAGAGGTGGTTCAATAACTTCTACAAGTTTGGGCACATTTGTGAAGTTCATTTTATCTTTTTTTGTCGCTCTTTTTGAACATCACACAAGCTGCTGAAAACTTGTCATTTTTTGCATCAAGTAGAAGAAAAGGGAGGGCTTTATAGGATATATGGCTTAATTTAATTAGGCTTCCCATGCTGTCACTGATAGTAAGTCATTTGCGAAAGCCACATGACTAGGACCAAACACCTTTAAATTTTTCAGTTGCTAGAAACCCATAAGAGAGCATGGATGAGCTGTCAAGAACCCAGTTGTAAAGGCTAATAAGGTTTTGCATTGTTTTAAACTTGATTATATATTTTTGCATGTGGGTCAATATTATTGTTCTTCAACTAAGGCTACAGTTTTTCCTTGACCAAGATGCTTTTCTAATCCTCCACCATGAAGTTCTTGGATGAGTTTTTCACATAGAGAGTTTTGGGTAATACAGAGTCTAGTTTTTTTAAACAGAAATTCTTGTTGAATGGTAAATTGAGCAGAGGGATCAATTCCGAAAGTACAACATGATTCTTAAAGGGTTTTAAAATTTGGGTCTGTGGCATAGTTATCTTTCAAAGAATCTAGGGAGACCATAGTTGGGTGAAGAGTTATCAATAAGTGGGCTCGTCTACTTAAGGCATCAACAACGTTATTCACAACTCCGACTTTGTGTTTAAGATGAAATGTGTATTCTTGTAGAAACGATGTCCACTGAGCATGTCTTCGATTTAAAGTTTTTTGAGATCCGAAATATTGTAGTGATTTATGCAAGTTCTCTTTGAATAGGATAATATCTCCATAATTTTAGGATTTGGACAATCACATAGAACTCTACATCATAAGTTGAATATCAGAATCAGGTATCTTTGAGTTTTTCGCTAAAAAAAGTGATGGGTTGACCTTCTTAACTAATGATAGCTCCTATGCCAATATGGGATGTGTTAGTCTACTTTAAAAATCTTGCAACCTAAGAATAGATGCTTGGTTCATTTTTGTTTTAATCAGTTGAAATGCCTTTTTAGCTTTAGAGGTCCACATAAAATTCCCTTTTTAAGACAATCAGTGACGGGTGATATCAAGGTACTGAAGTTATTCATAAATCTATGGTAGAAAGAGGTTAATCAATGAAATCCTCTAACTTCAGTGGGTCGACCAATTCGTATCGCTTTTATTTTATTGGGGTCTACTTTAATACCATATGTAGAGCGAATGTATCCAAAGGAGGTCAAACTACAAGTCATGAAAGAGCACTTTTTTAGGTTGATGTACAAAATTTATTCTCTTAAGATTTGGAGGACTTGTTTCACTGTCCAAGATGAACATTGGGATAAGTATTGTAAATTAGGATGTCATCAAAATAAACAATAACAAATTTTCCAATGATGGGACGTAAGATATGATTCATGGTTCGCATAAACGTACTTGGTGTGTTTTGCAAGCCAAAGGCATGACTAACCAGTTGTAGAGACATCCCTTTGTTTTAAAGGCTATTTTCTACTCATCATCGAGTCGTATTCCGATTTGGTGATATCCACTTCGTAAGTCAATCTTAGAGAAAATTTTGGCACCGCTAAGCATATCGAGTATATCGTCATGTCTTGTGATATGAAACCTATACTTGATGGTTATCTTATTTATGGCTCAACTGTCAACACACATTCTCCAAGTTTCATCTTTTTTTTGGTGTAAGAAAAATTGAGACTGCACATGGACTAATGCTTTCTTTAATTAATCCCTTAGTTAAGAATTCAATTACTTCTTTGCATAGTTTTTCATGTTCAGCAGGACTCATACAATAGTGAGGCAGGTGGGGTAAGTTTGCTTCAGGTACAAGTTCAATATGGTTTTGGAAATTTCTCATTGGAGGCAAGGAATCGGGTAAATTTTCAGGAGTTATGTCTGCATATTCGTTGATTATAGGTTGTATTGCTACAGAAATTTTTTGATTTATGTCAGTCTCTTTACCTACTAAGAGATAGATTACTTCAGAGTTTTTGAGTTCATTTGTATTGAGAAGCAATTTGAGAGTGGAGGAGTTTGAGGTTGTTTGGACAGTCTTAGTGGGATTATCAGAACTATTTTTTTGGGGATATAAGATGAACTCTTTGTTGTCTTGGGGATATAAGATGAACTCTTTGTTGTCTTGGGTCAGGGTGTAAGTGTTTTTCTCCCCATTGTGAATGGTCTTATGATCAAATTGCCAAGATCGACATAGTAAAATATGTCATACTTCGAATGGCATGATATCACATAATACTTAGTCTTTATAAAATTTTCAATTGTGAGGTTGATAAGGCATTGATGGGTGGTTGTGACCTCCTTTAAACCATGATATCTTGTACGGCATGGCAAGGGGTTTTGATTTTATTTTAAGCTTATCCACCATGAGTTGCGACACAAAATTTCCTAAGCTACTACTATCAATCACGAGAATATGTAATTATCCTCCTACAGTACAGGTGGTTCGAAAAATGTTTCGTTTAAGCCATTTATCTCCGGCATCAGTTCTGGTGATCAAGACCTGATGTATAACTAAGTAGTGATCCCCTTGGCCACCTTCAATATTAATTGATTCCGACTCTTCCTCATTTTCTTGTGTTTAGACTCATTATTTTTAAAATTTTCAAAATTATCCTCTTGTTCAATGTAGTTGGTTCTAAGGGGTTATTTTTTCTACAGACTATTGATAGATGACCATACAAGCCACACTTATAATAGGGTCCAATTGGTTTTACTCCTATTAACTCTTTTTCCTTTTTCATTAAATTGGGGTTCCTTAGAATTTGTTTGTGGATTTGGATTTGATGAGGTTGACCTAATGACTCTTTGTAAATTTTGAGCTTTACTTCCCAGAGATTGCTTAGGTTTGCATGAATCTAAATTTTTTTTTATTGTTTCATTTTTTTTTTTCAATTTTCAAAGCCATGCAATAGGCCTCATCAAGTTTGATTACATGATGAAGGTTTAGTTGATCTAGGATTGACCACTTTAGTCCATTGATGTAATGCGATATAGTCCATTTTTCAGTTTCATTTAAATCGTTTCAGGATTATAGTTTATAAAATTCCTCAGTGTATTCTTTCATGGGTCGAATTCCTTGAAAAAAATTATTGTATTTTTTGAATAAGGTTCGGGCATAGTCAGAAGGTTAAAAAAATTTTCGCATTTTTTTTTTCATTCTATCCCAGGCTTGAATTTTCTCTTTGCCTATCCTTACTATGTTATTCTGAAGATTTTTTCACCAAGTTAATGCCTTACCAATCATCTTTGAACTAGCAAACCTAATTTTTTTTTATTTACGAAAATGTCTTTCCATTCAAAAAAATGATGCACTTTCTCTATCCATTCAAAAAATTGTTCATTGACGTCGATTTTAATCTTGTGATCCCATTGTTTATTGTTTTTATTTTGGATTTGCGGTGCTTCTTCTTTATGATCGTTGTTTTGGGTATTAACATTGTTTAGATTTAATACAATTATAGTATTAGCCATTACTTCCATTTGTTCTGGTAAGTTAGTCATTTGTTGCATTATCATATGTTTCCAATTTGCTTGTTGATTATTTTGATTATCCATTTTTTGTTTAAAATAGAAAGAAAGACTTGCCTTACAACTTAAGGCTTTGATACAAAATTGACGCAAACTAAAATTCTAAACCCCTTTAGGAGAACACTTTTACACGCAATTAAAAAAAACAACTTCCTTTCAATAATACAAACACAAACATAAATTGACTTGGTAGAAACAAACATTAGAAATTAATTAGGAAATCACGTAGGAAAGAAAGATTCAAAACACATAAATAATAATAACCCTCAGAACAACCACGAATGATCACCTCACATGCAATACACAAAACTTGGGAAATGTGTTCAAAGGAATGATCTAACCAGTTTTCCACCGTTGAAATTTGATCCGGTACAAGTCTGCACTTAGGAAAATACCAACGAAACAAAGTAACAATACCGCCTCACAACTCACAAAGTTTAGAGAAGAAAGATATAGGTGGAAGGAAAATAATGGAGGGAAGAAGTAGAAAGAAGACAAAGAGCAAGTAATAGGAAATAAGCAGATGACTACCTCGCAAGCCACGAAAGAACCCTCAGGTTGAAAATTTTCACAAAAAAAAAAAAAACTCCTTTTATAATAGACAATCAACCACTTTATATAGGGGAAGGAGGGAAAAGAGCATTTAATTGTTCAATTAAATGAGCTAACAATTCAACCAATAAAAACAATTCAAATCAGCTTTCAAAGGGGAAGCCAAAGCATCAAGCAGAAGAATCAGCAAAAGGGGGAAATTGAACAGCAAAGGGAGAGGGGATGAATTCCAAGCAGCCATAAAGCAAGGGGAAATCCGAACAGCCAAAAGGGAGTGGGAAGAATCCCATGCAACCATAAAACAAGGGGAAATCCGAACAGTCAAAAGGGAGAGAAGAATCCCAAGTAGCCATAAAGCAATGGGAAAAATGGGCCTGTCCAATAAGAAAAAAAAAAAGCCCACAAATAAATACCCAACTAGCAAAAAAGGAGAAAGGAAGCAAGATTAAACACAAATGAGAAGTCAATCATGTGAACCAACCCAAGAGCACCGAACCCAGCATGATCCTTTGTTGTTTTCCATTATAGGGTAATACAAAAATAAAATATATAGTGTCAAGTAACACGAAAAATTAAAAATACATAAAGCGTAAATTCTTAACTACATCATATTGTTGTTGTCGCTGCCACCCTTTTTATTCTTCTCTGATCTTTTTCATTGGAGTGTGAGAGTCTCAGTTGATTTTGTCTTTACAGATTCATTGTCCCTACGATGGAACACATGATTCAACAATGTCGTAGTCACCTTACACAAATTCAAGACCTCATTCCAATGAATGAGTGTTATAGTGAAGTTTTCATACTCATTCGAGAGCGAATTCAACAAGAGTGCCTTGTATTCATCTCTAGACTCTTCATCCAAATTTAACAAATTTGTCAACAGCTTTGTGAAATCATTCAGATGCTCATGAATGGTATTCTCATGTCTCATCTGAAATCTTTTGAGTCGACGTTTCATATTGAGACGATTTTTCATGCTCTTCGTCAGATATTTATTAAGCAGAGTCTTTCATAATTTTACAGCAGAAGTCTCCATCATCACTCCCATATTTGATCTCCTGAGATAGATAATTTATGATCAAGTCACGGGCACTCCAATTCATCTCATCCAATCTCTCTAAGACATCTCATCAGGACATTCACCGCTAACCGAAACTTCTTCCAGTTTCAAAGAGAATTGTGTTTTCATCACCTTACATCTCCACTTGCCAAAGTTTCTTTGCTATCAAATTTCGTTATATCGATCTTGACGGGATGTGTAACCACCTGATAGATTGACGTATTTTTTACCATCGAGGTGGATGTACCCATGACTCCAAGGATTTCATGGCCTCTACAAAATTGCATCCATCTCACATAGATGGAATTACACCAATTCGGGTCCTAGGTTCACACATGAGAGATGTTGGTAGCACGCACGAACAATAAGAAAACAAGCAACAAACTCTACTCTGTTTAATCAGATCGAATAAGAATCTCAGTCCATGCACATGCACTAGAGATAGAGATGCCAAACCCGTTGGCAGCTCTTGCCCAAATGCTTCTCATGCTGGAGTGGAACGCCAAACCCGCGTGCCTCGCTCGAACGCCAACTTGCATGCCTCTTTGGTTTGGCTCTTGCCTGAATGCCAAACCCTACTCCTGTCTGCCTCTGTCTCATGCCGGACCGTGCGTTTGTCTAGCTCGCGCGATCAGGCGACCTTATGTGCCTGCTTCCGCGTGACTTCTATGACGTACGCGCTTGATCGTGTCTCTACTCCGCTTTGTCCGACCAAGTAGGTCAAAAGCTTGCTCGATTGGAGAAGAACGAACAACAACAGGAAGAATTGGAGATCTCCAAATTACACCGAAAATCGCACTGTAATCCGTCTCTAATACTAACAATTGTGCAATTCAATGTAGAAAGCGAAAAATCACACAACCAAACTCAATGAACACAATGCAATTTGTGTTGATTAGCGAAGAATTACCTATGTCCATGAGGAGGCGATGATTTCACTATTGTAGAGAAACAACGTTACAATTGCACTCATACTCTCATTACAACCGCCCTCAAATCTCATTATATAGATTTGAAACAAAAATTAATAAGAAAAAACTGATCAATGTTCTAATCAATTTCATAATTAGATCTTCCAATCAATGACATAATTAGATCTCCTAATTAATATTATAATTAGATATGAAAAGCCAATGAAGCCAATAAAATCTTTCCATAACAAGTTACACATCTGATGCGTCATCAGTTATCTTCTGGTACGCTTATTATGTTATTTTGATAATGTTTATGTTATTCTATTGATTCGGATCAGAATTGTTAGACGATCATACAAAGTCTCACATGAAGACTTTCAATTGCATCGCATGATATAATTTTTGCTCACTCCATCTATTCATGCGTAATATTCTTCATAAAATAGCTTAACATAGCATTGCTCCTTGTAACCATTTTCAAAATGGAGTCATCAATAATTTTGTGGCAGCATTTACTATTTCTTAAAGTAGAATAAGCATACTTTTACTGAAGCTTACTATTCAATTACAACTTTAAAATATGCAGATAATGCTGTCATCAATGGCGACTTTGAAGAAGGCCCATGGATGTTCAAGAATGCGACCCTCGGCGTCCTCCTCCCCACCAATCTGGACGAGGAGACCTCCTCCCTCCCAGGCTGGATCGTCGAATCCAACCGAGCGGTTCGCTATGTCGACTCCGACCACTACACCGTCCCTCAGGGTAAGCGCGCAATCGAGCTCCTCTCAGGCAAGGAAGGCATAATCTCTCAGATGGTGGAGACCAAGACAAATAAGCAATACAACCTGGTCTTCACAGTGGGCTCAGCAGGCGATTCCTGCCAGTCTCCTTTAGCAGTCATGGCATTCGCAGGCGACCAGGCGGAAAATTTTCACTTCGCTCCGCTTGGTAACGCCACTTCCATGGCTGCTAATGTCAGCTTCACCGCCAAGGCGGAGAGGACCAGGGTGGCGTTTTACAGCGTGTATTACAACACGAGGAGCGATGACCATAGCTCCTTGTGTGGACCAGTTGTTGATGATATTAAGGTTTTAGGGGTATCGACCGCTGCGAGCAGGGCGGGGGGGTTGAGTTTAGCGATTATGGCGATGATGGTGATGGTTAGTGTTATGGCGATGGGGATCTGATCTGATCTGACCAGTCTATAGATTTGGTGTTTTGTAGTTTGTTTCCTAAGCAGAAAGCAGTAATATATAGGTTGAAATGCGTTTTATTGAGTGGGAGGAAGCATATGTGGGTGAGGTTGGCCAATAGTGGGAGGTTTAGTGTTGTTTAAATTTAGTGGTCTTTGAGTATTAAGTGTGCATTTAAAGCTTGTGAGCAAGACATTCTCTATAGCTGTTATTAAGGTGTTTCAGCCAATATTTATCTTTTTTTTTTGAATAGCTGAAACCTATTACACAATTTAGTATATATAGGTTTTATTTGGGATAATTTTCTTATTATTTTTTAAAGTAAATTTTTAGTATAAATTTTTTAGTTAAAAATATTTTATAATAAAAAAATTATTTTAAAAAATAATAAAAAGTTATCCCAAACATAGCTGTAGCTTATAATATATGTTTGGTTATACTTACTGGTTCACTATAACTGAAACAAAACATGTTATAATGCATACAACTAAGCTAATTTAAATAATTACTTGATTAAGTAGAGAATTATATTCTTTATTGCACATAATTTCTCTAAGTTCGACGAAGAGACCTATTAAATTTAGAATTGTTTATGATTCATATTAAGTAAAAAGAGAGTTGAGAAATATTGAGAGAAAGAATCGTAGAGTGAGAATCAATGATATTTATGTAAAATGAGCTTGAATATAGAAAAATTGCATAAACTGAATTCACCATGTAATTCTCTATTTTTAGATTTGAGTTAGAGCTTGAACATTATAGTATTGGTTATATATATATATGAACCCAATGACAACAAATTCGATCCAATCCGAGACTGAGTGGCCCCAAATCAAAGGTCTAAAGTATATTGGGAAGCTCTAGATCATTAATTGGACTATCAAATCATATTTGAATATTGCATACTAATAGTTGAATATTGGATTGACAAGACGAATCCAACAAGCCCATGATCGGTCAATTTTGACATTTCTACAACAACAACAACAACAAGCGTTTGTCCCACTACATGGGGTCGGCTATATGAATCCTTTTTCGTCATTGTGTCTTGTTAAAAGTCAAATTCTCATTTAAATCTAATAACGAAAGATCATTTCTACTATTGTCTAACCAAGACTTTTTAGGTCTAACTCTATTTTTCTTAACATAAGTCAAATCTAATACCTCAATTTTCCTAATCGGGTCATGAGAAGGCCTCCGTTTAATGTGACCAAACCATCTAAAGATGAAACTCTCTAATCTTATCTTCCACTAGAGCTACTCCAACCTTTTCACGTATATGCTCATTTTGTATCCTATCTCTAAGGGTAAATCCACTCATCCACCTAAGAATCCTCATCTCTGCAACACTTAACTTAGTATTATGCTTCTCTTTTAATGGTCAACATTCGGCACCATAAAGCATTGTGGGTCTCACCACCATCTTATAGAATTTTTCCTTAATTTTGAGAGGGACTTTTCTATCGTACAACAAGCCAGATGCATTCCCCCACTTTAACCATCCAACTTGATTTCTGCTGATAATATCCCGATCTATTTCACCATCACTCTAAACAATAGATCCAAGATATCTAAAACATGTACTCTTATTAATGACTTGATCGCCCAAAGTCACAATCCCCACACTATGTTTATTGCTACTAAAATTACACTTCATATATTCAGTTTAGATCTCTCAAGAAAAAATCTTTACTCTAAGATTGACCTCGATAATTCAAGTTGACCTTCAACTTCCTCTCTAGTCTTATCAACAAGAAGAATATCATTAGCCAAAAGCATACACCAAGGTACATCCTCTTACAAATGTCTAGTGAGAACGTCCATGATTAAAGTAAAAAGATATGGACTTAAGGTTGATCCTTGATGTAATCCAACCGAAATAGGAAAATACTTGGTCCAACCACCTTGTGTTTGAACAAGTAATAGGTCCTGCATACATATGTTTAATGATTTGAACATAAGTGTTATTAAGTCCTTTCTTTTCAAGAACTCTCCATAACACTTCTCTTGGAACTTTATCGCATGCTTTCTCTAAATCAATAAATATCATATGTAGATCCTCCTTATTCTCTCTATATTTCTCCATCAAACCTCTCAATAAATGTATGGCTTTCATAGTAGACCTACCCGGCATGAATCCAAATTGATATTGAGAAACATTAGTATCACGCCACAACTTATACCTTATAACTAGTTCTTGTAGTTTTAAAGTATGATACATTAACTTAATCCCTCTATAATTTGCACACTCATGTGCACTTGTATTCTTAAAAATAGGAATTAACACACTCATCTGACATCTTTTTAGTTTTTAAAATAGTATTAAAAATTTTAGTAAGTCAAGAAATTCTTTCTTCTCCTAAGTATTTTCACATCTCTATTGGAATATCATCAAGTATAATAGCTTTTCCACACATCATTTTCTTTAAAACCTATATAACTTCGGTTTTACTAGTACGCTGATTAAAAAAAAAATCTTTATTTTTATTTAGGGTGCTAAAGTCACTAAATTATGTGTATGACCTCACTTCCTTTTATTGTTACAAAAGTTGTCAGGTGAGGTTTTGAGCAATAATAAGGGAAGTGTATTATTTATTGAAGACGAAGGATTTTCAATTCAAATCTTTCATGTCTTTAATTCATTATTGCTGAGCATATTTGTCAGTGTTTTGGTTGGCATGGTTATTTTAATAAATGCCAATGAAGTTTAAGTGAAATAGACCATTGAGAAGAATTTTGAAGTAACATGATTATGCGATCAAATTCTAATGAATCTCTATTTGAGCCCATTTACTTTGCGATAAAAACTGATATTGATCTTATATTGGATGAGTTGTGGAATATTCTCATGTTTGATTTCAACACGTGGCTATCATGAATTATGGATGGATTAGTTGTCAGAACTACATACATTATGTTTGCATTGTTTGGAAGAATGAGTTGACCATCAAAGTTACAAACTGCTAGATATTTGTTCATTCTATGTATATATTGATTGTTGGAATAGTGTTTACAAGTTTTTTTATGTTTATGTCGTTAAGTTCATGTAATATATGACATCACGAAACATCCAAAGTTATTTGATGTGTGTACGATGCTTGTAATAACCGACACTTTGTTGACGCTTGCTCTTCTTTGGTAAAGAGCTCTATAATGATGAATGATGGAACACAATGAACATATACTACTTTTCTTAGCCTCTCTTATGCCATGAACATATACTACACTCTTAGCCTCTTATTTTATTGCTAATATTGAACACTAGATTAGCCACTTCATATTAATTTACGATGGTAACATCATAAACATTTACAAATTATGATGATTGAATACAAAATTTACTTCACCCACGACCCCGGTAGGTGATGTGGAGTGTAGATATAAGCCTAGGCATTAGGTTTCCTTAACCTATATCTTCCACATTCACATCATCTCTCTTTATGAGTATACATTTAGCCTAAGGTGTGGCACCCTAGGGTAGACAACATAGACATAGGTGCAATATCCATAGGCATGTGTACTTCCCATTTGTCAGTCTAGGGTTAGGTCCCTCAACCCCTTAGCCTACAAGGTCCCTTTGAATGAGGTAATCTATGGTTGTTAAAAAGGATCTTTTGGTCGACACTCGACTAAGTAAGCTAAAATGAATCCGAGACGATGGAAAACCATGGGATCTTGACTAGGGGCATCACACCCACATGGTAGGATAGGTTGTATTCCTAATCATTTACCCACTCGGACAATTAGTTCATCTAACATACACAAATCATCTCTAAGAGTCAAAGGCAATTAACAAACCAATGGAAAGAAATAAATCAAAGATATACATGTTTAAATGATAAACATAATCAAATTAAATTTTATATTATATTTAAATTAAATTATACCAAAAAAATTAAATCACACATAGTATTAACTTAAATAAATAAGTAACATTAAAAAACTTGAATAAAACTAATACAATTATATTATTTATTAAAATTAATTAATCCTAAAATCAAACAAAAATTCAAACTTAAACATGAAGTTAAATTTAAAACAACAAAAGAGAAAGTTAAAAGAAAGAGAATGATAAAATGATAAGTAGTCAATTAAAGATCTAATAAATCTCATAAAAATATCCTAAATTAATTTTCATAAATACACAAAGCCATAATAAATAATAAATTAAGTAAATGTTGCAGTTAACCTTACATTTACACTTCAAAATTCAACAAATTCTCCACAAACTTAGAAAATTCATTAAATACCTGATAAAAATCTTTAAAAAAATATAAAACAAATTCCAACAAACTCATAAAATGATAAAAAACAAAAGATTATATAAAATAAAGTAATATTAACGAAAAATAAAATAAAATTTTTCTTTATAAATCATTTAAAAGCAAAAAAAAAAGAGAGTAGAACTTTAATATTTAAATCAAAACCACTCCCGGATAAGTATTAAACATGTTTAAAATTGAAAATTAAAACTCTATACTAAGAATAGGGTTGACCACTCACACGGCCTAACACACACTAGAAGTTGTATATAGGTCGTCAGCCTTAGACCCCTTAGATTATGTTATTTACTTCTTTTCTTATGTTTTTCACATGTCTTTATATGTCGTTTGTTTGTATTCTCTTTATTTTTCATATTTTACATTGTATTTTATTCTCTTGTTTAGTTGTAAATATTAAATCATTAATTGTAAACTCAAAATCCAAACTAAGATAAAAGACACATGATTACAACTTTTGATTAAAACTAAAAATTGAAAAGCTTTGTTAGGGAATAAAGCAACCGACATCAAAATATTAATCGATATTTTAAACCCATAGTTTTCACACTAAATTTTTTTGATTTTATACAAAAATATAAACTGGTGTGTGACGGACATTTGCTTGCTTGCTTAGGGTAGCTTGGAGATTAGTCATTGTTAGTCTTTGGAAAAAACTTTTCTACTCAAATTAAAATTACAAAACTCCTTAAATAATATATAAAGATAAATAATTAGGAAGATGTAAGTAACATAAGTCCCCACCCTTTTAACAACCCATCAAAATGAAATCATTAATTGCATTTAGTTCTAGAAGCATGATCCACCACTCATAGCCACTAGGATTTCTTAGATGTTGGCTTTAATTTCTTATTAAATAACAACCTACCTTATCTTCCATTTCATATGACCGAGTATCATGATGTTAAAATGTTATGTGAAGTTTACCTGACAATCCTATCTAGACAAGATCATAAGTCCATAAGAGTGGGGCTTTCTTAAATTCTCAGCAGGATGAGAGATATAAGTCTGATTGCATTTCATTAGGCTAGGTTTGAGCCACTACTATGTAATGGCTTGCTTTAGATTTAGGTTTTTAGGCTGATCCTAGATCATAAACCCTCATCTCCTCGGCATTACCCTAGTATGGTGATCAGGAATATAAGCCATTTTTCTAATAAAATACCTACTTGAATAATATAAATCTAATCTTAAAATATTAAAGGTCAACTATATGATAGATTGAAGTATTTTTGAGCGGTCTCAAACTCCTAGTGCTCCCTACTCTTTTTCCATTGACTCTATGAGGAGATTCATTTCTCCTAGGATTTAATTAGCCATAGGGGCTTGCCCAAATGTGGAATTAATAACTCCATAATCAAATAGACCCTATCTTATTCTCTTAAGATAGGAGAAAGAATCTTTGAGAACGCGATATTTTCAAAACTTATTTTTACTTTCAAATACCTTTGTAGAATATTATTATCATCTTTTGAGATGGTGCTATGTTCTCTTTGTTGTATTTGATCGTAAAAATGACGTATTTTTTCAAAACTTATTCTCGCTTTTAAATCTTTCGTAAAATGTTATGTTTATCTCTCAAGATGTTATAATATTCTTGTCATTGTATTTGGTTGTGGGAATGGTGAAATTATTGTTTAAAATTGCGTAATATGAGGCTCATCTTGAGACCCGCCTTTGCACAATTCCACTGAAAAATGCCTTGAGGCTTGCTCATCGAACCTTTTTATGAGGCTTGCGCCTCAACTTGCTGGCGTAACGCGGTATGTCTCACCCTATTTATATATATTTTTATTAAAACATACCTAAATCTTAAACCTAATTCACAATTTTTCACAATCAACATCTCCACCTCAACCTCTTTATTTGAAATAAAGACAAATGGAAAAAGAAAACATAGAACTTAATTTGTATAGAAAAATAAATAAAAATAGATTTACCTTAACATATTGCATTCATTTTGTATCGTGAAAGAAAGCACCATAAATTTAGTGGTGCATGAAGAGGTCACATTTACCAACAACAACAACATCAAGCCTTTATCCCACTACGTGGGGTCGGTTACATGAATCCTTTTTCTCCATTGTGTCATATTAAAAGTCAAATTCTCATTTAAATCTAATAAAGAAAGGTCATTCCTAATATTTTCTAACCAAGTCTTTTTAGGTCTACCCCTACCTTTCTTAACATAAGTCAAATCTAATACCTCTACTCTCCTAACCGTGTCATCGAAAGGCCGCCATTTTATGTGACCAAACCATCTAAGGCGATTCTCTCTAATCTTATCTTCTACTGGAGCTACTCCAACCTTTTCACGTATATGCTCATTTCGTATCCTATCTCTAAGGGTAAAGCCACTCATCCACCTGAGCATCCTCATCTCTACCACACTTAACTTAGTATTATGCTTCTCTTTTAATGGCCAACATTCGGCACCATAAAGCATTGCAGGCCTAACTACCATCTTATAGAATTTTTCCTTAAGTTTGAGGGGTACATTTCTATCACATAACAAGCCCGATGCATTCCTCCACTTCAACCATCCAACTTGAATTCTGCTGATAATATCCCCATCTATTTCACCATCACTCTGAACAATTGATCCAAGATATCTAAAACGTGTACTCTTATTAATGACTTGATCGCCCAAAGTCACAATCTCCTCACTAGGTCTATAACTACTAAAATCACACTCCATATATTCTGTTTTAGATCTACTCAAGCGAAAACCTTTAGACTCTAAGGTTGACCTCCATAATTCAAGTTTACCTTCAGCTTCCTCTCTAGTCTTATCAACAAGAAGAATATCACCAGCAAAAAGCATACACCAAGGTACATCCTCTTGCAAATGTCTAGTGAGAACATCCAAGACTAAAGCAAAAAGATATGGGCTTAAGGTTGATCCTTGATGTAACCCAACCGAAATAGGGAAATACTTGGTCAATCCACCTTGTATTTGAACACAAGTAATAGCTGCTGCATACATATCTTTAATGATTTGAATATAAGCATTATTGACTCCTTTCTTTTCAAGAACTCTCCATTGCACTTCTCTTGGAACTTTATCATATGCTTTTTCTAAATCAATAAATATCATATGTAGATCCTCCTTATTTTCTCTATATTTCTCCATCAAGCTTCTTAATAGATGTATGGCTTCCATAGTCGACCTACCCGGCATGAATCCAAATTGATTTTGAGAAACATTAGTATCACGCCGCAACCTATGCTCCATAACTCGCTCCCATAGTTTTAAAGTATGACACATTAACTTAATACCTCTATAATTCGCACAATCTTGTGCATCACCTTTATTCTTAAAAATAGGAATTAACATACTCATTCTCCACTCATCTGACATATTTTTAGTCTTCAAAATAGTATTAAAAAGTTTAGTAAGCCATGAAATTCCTTCATCTCCTAAGCATTTCCACACCTCTATTGGAATATCATCAGGTCCAACAGCTTTTCCACCCTTCATTTTCTTTAAGGCATCTCTAACTTCAGTTTTACTAATACGCCGATAAAAACAGAAATCTTTATTTTCATTTAGGGTGCTAAGGTCACTATAGTCAATCTTATTTTCACAATCTTCATTAAAAAGTTTAGCAAAATATCTCATCCATCTTTGTTGAATATCATCTTCTAAGAAAAGTATTTTTTGATCTTCATCTTTAATACACTTCACTTGAACTAAATCCTTACTACTCCTATCTCTTTGTTTGGCTAACTTATACATATATCTTTCTCCCTCTTTAGTATCTAATATATTATATAAATCATTAAAAATTAATGTCTTTGCATCGCATATTGCTTTTTTTGCATCCTTACGAGCCACTTTATATATTTCTCAATTATCAGAATTTTTAAAATTAAACCAATTTTTATAACAAAGCTTCTTTTTTTTAATCTTTTCTTGCACATTAGGATTCCACCACCAACTATTTTTACTATTTGGAGCTTTTCCCTTTGATACTCCAAGGGCATCTTTTGTAATATTCTTAATATCACTAGCCACTTTTTCCCACATAATATTAACATCCTCATGCACAGACAAAATCTTACGATCTAAAATCTTATTTCCAAAAATATTTTTGTTAATATTCTTTAAATGCCCCCATCTAATCCTAGAAAATTGTTTTATTTAAAATAAAAAAATAAAGTAAAATAGTTTTCTAGGATTAGATGGGGGTCACATTTACCATGCTCCTTAAATTTTAAAGGTCTGATTTTAAACCAAAATGCAATAACTTTGCAGTGAATGAAATACTAAGAAATAAAATAGTTTACCTCTTTACATCATAAATAAATAGACCTTAAAAAGAAAATAGATAGTTTTATTTGCACATGCACAAAATGGGCATTTGCTAGAATTTTAAAAAACTAGATTATTATAAAATTACAAAACTTATATGAATGTTATAATGCTATTATTGTTCAAATTTATTAATTTTAAAGTTATTATCTAATCATATAAATTATATTAAATTGTAAGGTAAAATGAGTCCATCATATGGATAAAAAACAACTAAGAGATTATTAATAATGTTGAATGATAAAATAAAGCTTATTTAAATTTTTATATGTATAGATGATTTTTTTTTGTTAGGTTGATTTTCTATAAATTGTTATGATATGTCTAAAAAATCAAAAGGTTTCACAGTTGGTTCATCAATTTGGAAGATGTCTTTAATTAACAAATCATTTTCAATAAATAATTATAAAAAATAAGCAAAGTAGTTTTCTAGCCAATGTTACATTTAATGTTCATTTTATAGTGTGGAAAGTGTATCTATACTACTATTATAAAAGCTACTTGAATTTCCTTCCACATTAAATTTTGGCCATTCATTTTATTTTTTCTAAAATTATCTTGTCCAGTCATTATATTATAAATAGTTAATAAATCTTAAGATATAGAATAATTATACAAATTAATATTATTTACATACATATCATAAAATATACATTCATTGTATTATAAATAATTAGTAAATATACCTTATTGTATTGTAAATAATTAATAAATCTAAAAATATATAATAATTATGCAAATAAATTGCTGTTACATACACATCATAATACATCTTATTGTATTAAATAGAATTAAATAAAAAAGTCATTACATATACCTCATTTTATTAAATAAAATTAATACTACTTAAAATAAAATTTCATAACCATTAAAAATTAGAAAAGCGCTTGAATTTTCTTCCATCTCAAATCTTGGCCATCCATTTTATTTTCTCTAAAATTATCTTGTCTATTCATTATATTATAAATAATTAATAAATTTAAAAATATATAATAATTATATAAATTAATGCCCTTTACATACACTTCATAAAATAAACATTCATTATATTATAAATAATTAATAAATACATCTCATAACATAATTAATAAATACTTCTTATTGTATTATAAATAATTAAAAATATATAATAATTATATAAATCAATGATCATTACATACACCTCATAAAATATATCTCATTATATTAAATAAAAAAGCTGTTACATACAGTTCTTTGTATTAAATAAATCTAATCCCGCTTAAAATAAAATTTTAATAACCTTTAAAAATAAGAGTTTTTTTATTTTCTATCAAATTTAATCATTTCATAATTTATTAAAATAATAATGCTACTTGAAATATACCTCATTAGATTAATAAAATGAATGCCGCTTAAAATAAAAATTTCATAACATCGACTTATTATTATATTATATATGCCAATTAATATCTGTTTTTATTTAGAAATCACTTTAATAATTTATTAAAATAAAATGTCACTAAAAATACATCTCATTGTATTATATAAAATTAAATAAATTTTTTAATAATTATATAAACATAAAATGAGAAATCATCAATGAGGTGTATTTTAAATGACATTTTTATTTTAATAAATTATGGAAATAATTTTTAAATAGAAATGAGTATTAATTATTAGATATAATATAATATTAGGCTGGTATTATGAAATTTTTATTTTAAGCGGTATTAATTTTATTTAATATAATGAGGTGTATTTCAAGTGACATTCTTTTTTTAATAAATTATTAAATGATTAAATTTGATAGAAAATATAAAATTGTTATTTTTAAAAGTCATAAAAATTTTATTTTAAGTTAGCATTAATTTTATTTAATATAAAGAGGTTTACGTAACGACTTTTTTATTTAATTTTATTTAATAAAATGAGGTATATTTTATGAGGTGTATGTAATGATCATTGATTTGCATAAATATTGTATATTTTAAAAAAAATTAATTATTTGTAATACAATGAGGTGTATTTATTAATCATATTATGAGGTGTATTTATTAATTATTTATAATATAATGAATGTATATTTTATGAGGTGTATATAAGGAGCATTAATTTGCATAATTTTTATATATTTTTAAAATTATTAATTATTTATAACATAATAAATGGACAATATAATTTTAGAGGAAATAAAACATATGACCAATATTTGAGGTTGAAGGAAATTCAAATGCATTTATAATTTTTAAAGGTTATAAATTTTAATTATAATCGGTATTAATTTTATTTAATTCAATGAGGTGTATGTAACAATTTTTTTATTTAATTCTATTTAATACAATTATGTGTATTATGAGGTGTATGTAACAGATATTGTTTTGCGTAATTATTATATATTTTTAGATTTATTAATTATTTATAATATAATGAAATATATTTATTAATTATTTATAATATAATGAATTTATATTTTATGATGTGTATATAAAGGATATTAGTTTTTCATATTTTTTATAATTTTTTAGATGTATTAATTATTTATAATATAATGAATGGAAAAGATAATTTTAGATAAAATAAAACGATTGACCAAGATTTGAGGTGGAGGAAAATTCAAGCAGCTTTTATAATGGTAGTATAGATGTGATGATTTATTTTTCCATATATATATATATATATATATATAAACTTAATCTCTATGCGGAAAGAAGAGAAGGAAAATGAGCAAGAATAACATTCCTGTCTCAAATTCGTTATTACTGACCTTCTGCCCCTCTCACACAAAGAGGGGGTAGAATGGACCAACGATCTTGGTTAAGAGGTAGAGGATGGCAAAACCAAAGATGGTTATAAAATGATGAAGAATACACGCAGGATCTAATGCCTGTAATACACATTGATTTGTAAGCTAGCTTGGATGACGAGCCATATGTATTTAAAAAAAATGAATAGGCTAAAAAACATGTAAAGATAAATCAAGTGCCATTATTTAATGCATTGCTGAAGTTAGACAATGATGAAGAAAGAGTTCAGGTAACAGGAGAGGATGGCACAGAAGTATCTACCTTTAAGAGACTTAAGAAACATGTTGAGGTTATAACTCTAACCCCACTGTCTACGGACATGAGAGTCGCCCCTAACTTGGGTTAGGGGCAAGTAAGAATGTAAACCCATTCGGTTCCTTCGTTCTTCCAACATTAATGCGGAAAATGATATAACCATTGAGGATCCTTTTATGAATGAAATTGTAGAATCGCTTTTTGATTGGTATCCCATTGGCATAAATAATTTAATTAAGCATCGTCTAACGCTGTCTACTTGGACTAGGGAAAGAGCTCAACAACTTGAGAATTTGTGGAATACGAAATATATCAAACTAAAATCAAGAGCAGGTGTTGGCTTTGGACAGTTAGTCCAATAGATGACGATGAATATTGCTTGGTCATTTGTAATAATCTAGAGTCTAATGGTTTCTTCTCAAACGATATTAATTCTTTTAATGAATTTTGTTTAGAAACATTAGATGTTTCAGATGACTCCCAAATTAGAGATGCACCCACATAATTTGAAGAGAAAATTAAATCCACAATTGATGAGATTAAAGAAATCAACCTGGGTAGTGATGATGATTCTCGTCCGACATTTGTAAGTTTTTTATTGAATGAGGATGAGTCAAATAGACTTATGAGGTTGCTTTTTGAGTTTAAGAATTGATTTTCCTGGAGCTATAACGAAATGCTTGGATTAGCCTAAGATGTAGCAATTCATAAGCTCGAAATCCAACAAGATGCAATTCCTATCAAAGCAATCCCCTTGGCGCATGCATTTAGAAATTGAGCAATAAGTAATAACTGAGGTTAAAAAGGTAATTTATGTCATCTTTATTCGAGAGGAGAAATATCCCTTAGTTGGCTAGTATCGTCCTAGTTAAAAAAAAGGAATGGCCAAATTCATGTGTGTGTCCACTATAGGGATCTAAACAAAGCAAGTCCCAAAGATGAGTTTTTGTTATCCATACCGGTGCTAATGTTGGACATGTCTTCATCGCATGTTATTTTTTATGTTAATTAACTCCTAAAATTTTAAATCTTTGATTACGAGTAGAAAACTTTTCACACCCTCACGAGCCTCACGTATCCAGACTAAAATAAAAAGCGGCACACAAACACAAAAAACTAAGAAAAGCAGGTATTTCTATACACAATCACATTAACACATCATATATAATTGAATTAATTAATAAATGTCCATAGACAAACTGCCTTGCTTATTACAACCCAGGGTCTTCAGAAAGTAAAATGGCCGGATACCACTGACAACAACTCGGATTCTAATCCTAATAAAGGTACAAGTGACTTTGAGTGAGATATTTTTCGTCTTCAATTCTTCAATCTTCATTCCTTCGGGCTTCTTGGATTCTTCGTAGTAGGCTACTCAAATGGAAAAGAGAGCTCTTCCTTTAAGGGAAAGGCCACCTTTTTCACTTTGGGTATAAAAAAGATGATTCAAATTTGGACTTCGAAATAGAAAAGAGCTATCCCCCTAAGGGGCATCATTTTCTCTTTGGAATCCAACCTTTGGATCTATGTATCCCGACTCAAAGTTTAACTTTCACAACACTTAACATATCAAACAAATTACATGTGTATAAAGAAAAAAATATACTCTCATGCAAGGTTATCCTAAGCATTTAAATATTAAAAAACATTTTCAAGCAGTTATATATGTGCAGAAAAAGAAGTAAATACACTGGTCACGCTCTTTTTATTATTTGATGGCTTAACAATTGAAGCATCTGTAGCAAGCACATTTATAATTGATTTTTATTATTTAGCCCCCTTTTTATTGTCTTGTATGGGCGTGACCACCTGCAAAAAACTCAGTGAACATGCAGATCATTCCTATTCTAAGGATAATCTAGTCGCCTAACACATCAATATCCCGGGGGCGATCCCCGGCTAATTCCCTAAATTCGTTATCTTTTTATGTTAATTAACTCCTAAAATTTTAAATCTTTGATTACGAGTAGAAAAATTTTCACACCCTCATGAGCCTCATGTATCCAGGCTAAAATAAAAAGCGATATACAAACGTCAAAAATTAAGAAAAGCAGATAATTCTATACGCAATCACATTAAAACATCATATATAATTGTATTAATTAATAAATGTTCATAGGCAAACTGCCTTGCTTATTACAATCCAGGATCTGCAGAATGTAAGGTGGTCTTGCACCACTGACAACAACCCAGATTCTAGTCCTAATAAAGATGCAAGTGCTTTGAGTGGGATACTCTTCGTCTTCAATTCTTCAATCTTCATTCCTTCGGGCTTCTTGGATTCTTCGTAGTAGGCTACTCAAATAGAAAAGAGAGCTCTTCCTTTATGGGGAAGGCCACCCTTTTCGCTTTAGATATAAAAAAGATGATCCAACTTTGGACTTCCAAATAGAAAAGGGCTATCCCCCTAAGAGGCATCATTTTCTCTTTGGAATCCAACTTTTGGATCTATGTATCCCGACTTAAAGTTCAACCTTCACAACACTTAACATCTCAAACAAATTACATGTGTATAAAAAAAAAATCTAGACTATCCTATAAAGTTATCCTAAGCATTTAAATATTAAAGAACTTTCCCAAACAGTTATATATGTGCAGAAAAAGAAGTAAACATACTAGCCACAGGGCTTAGCAGCTGAAGCACCTGTAGCAAGCACATTTATAATTGATTTTTATTATTTAGCCCCCTTTTTATTGCTATGCATGGGCGTGGCCACCTGCAGAAAACTCAGTTAACATCCAAATCGTTCGTATCTAGAAGGTCGTGTAGCTAGGGTAGATCCTAAACTGGGTTGTTAGTTAGAGTTGTCTAAAGTTTTAAATTTATTAAGGCTTAAGGAAGTTTTATGTTAAAGTTTAAATTTTAATGTATTAAAGCTTAATTCAGATATCTTTTAATTATTAGGTGATCGTTACCTTTGTTTTACACCGAGGCCATAAAGTTTATTTCACCTTATTTGGGAATAAGCTAATAGTCTCATAGGTCTAGGTTACCCAGTAGCGATCAGGGTTGATTAAGTTAATTTAGCTGATTATGATTAAAGGTGGATTAATGTTAAATAATTTAGTTAGTGGCTGATTTTAGGAGGTTGGTTGATTGCTTTATTAACCAAGTTAGAAAATTTTGGAATTTTAGAGAATTATTATATTTTTTAAATTATCTTAATGTGTTAATTGAGGGGTTAAAAGTTGACTTTTAGGATTAATATTAATCTTGAATATTTCAGATTTTTAATAAATATTATACCTTATGACAAGCAATTAGACTGTTAGTAGGTGGACCAAATAGACACAAAATCTAGGGAGGAATATTTGAAGCTCTTAGTTGGTGGACCAAATAGACACAAAATCTAGTGGGATTTGGGCCATGAGATCACCTGATCTCAATGCTTAAACACACTAAATTTGGACCCAAATGGAGTTCTCTAAGATTGCTAACCAAGCCACCTAAGGTGATTTCTAAGTCACCTTAGAAAAATTTTAGGGAGCTATCCTAGGGTCGGATTGGGGCAAATCTAATGGACCTAAACTCCTTATGCTAAACATCACCATCACACCAAAAATCAATTCCTAATTCTTATTGAAGAGATCATGGCTCCAATTTGAATTTAAGGGTCAAACCATGACCCTCAAACTCCAATTGGCATGAAGGTTTGACCCTCAAACTCCAATTGGCATGAAAGTTCCCTTAAACACCTTAAACAGGGGAGGGAAATTTTGGACATGTCAGGGATATGTCCAAATTCACTCTCCCAGAGTCCCAAGCCCTGGTCACTTCAAATCAACAAATAAATGCAATAATAGATATAATATTCAAACTGAAATTAAAACTATACATTTATACAATTGGGGCCTGGGACCATAGGAGTTTTGTAGATCTCCCTGAGATCTTTCCAATGAGTCTAAGAACACCTAATTTAGCCGAGTGTGTAAGGAGATATGATTTTTTTAAGATGGCCATGATTTCTTGTGAAATTAATTCCTCAATTACCCAGTCAGCCGGCGCTTTACACGCGACACTTTCCGATTGGTGGGGAAATCATTAGCGGCTAACTGAATAACGGTTGGATTAACCGCAGCCGTCGGATGGACGATCGGGCGGTCATGATCAAACAACCTCTGGAATCACGGGATTTAATCCGAACCGTTGATTGAAATCAATGGCTAGGATTATATCTTCAACCTCCCGCGCGTACCCGAAGCCATGAAGCTATTTCGGCTTGATCCGAGCGATCCTGCCGGTGAACTCTGATGAAATTTTACAGGGAGGATCAGAAAGGTGAAAACCTTCAAACCAACAGTGGAAATTCGTTGGGGTGAAGGTTTTATTCACATTTGACCAGACTACCTATTTAGGGAGCTTAGGATTGAAATATTATCACAAAGAAGGTCTTAACAGATGAGCTTCTCTATCAGGAAGCTTTAGGGGACGAAGGCAATCAGATCTCCTTCAGACGTCAGGACCAGAGGATGGCCGGAGGTACTACTTCGAGCAGAGTGCGAGACGCTTTTATCGGAGTTCGCTCGAATGGATGGACGAGAGCATCTGGGAGACTAGGAAATGAGAGAGGAATCTCGAGGGAGCTCTGGGGAGTGCTTTTGAATGCTTAGACGCGAATGATAGCCCCAGGAACGAGCTCGCCTATTCAGCTCAATCCCGTGAGCTTGGATAGCCGGGATCGACTGGGCTAGGCTTTGGACATCATCCCAAGGAGATCGTGAGCTTGAAGCTGACAAGTTCAGCCTTTGGAAGGCTTTGAGTCATGCCCGAAATGGGGGGGACCACCGAAGTTCAAAGTACATTGGTTCCGGTCGCCGCCGGCCAGGGTCTGTTGGGTTGGCTATGAAAGGGTGATGGGGACGTGATGAGCTCAAGGGTGAGCTCAATTGGACCTAGTGGAGGCCAATTCGATCGGGTGGCTCGGGTTGACCCAAACCTGCTCGGGTTGGGTTGAATTGGGCTCAACCCGGGTCATGCCAGACCCTGGGTTTGATATGGGAAGTGGGTCCGGGTCTGGTGCACCCAATGCAAGTGACAATTGGGTTTGAATTGGCCTGAGATGGGAAATGGCTCGGGTCAATGTGGTTTTGGATACTTTGGGCTAGCCCAAAAGTTGACCCAAGTCATCCCAAGGCTTGGGCTAGTTGGGGGACGTGTGTTGGACCTAGGGCCAACTAATGGAGGTGTTGGCTAGGTTCAACTGAGCTTAAGTTGGAAGTTGGCTTAGTCCCAAGTGGTTTTGGCCACTTTGGGTTAGCCTAACTCTTGACCCAACTTGACTCAATGGTTGGGTTGGCTAGGGAAGATGTATTAGGTCAAGGGAGACCCAATGACACATTGGGCTTGATTCAATTTGGTTAGGATTGAAAGATGACTCAAGGGGAACCTTTCTTTGGGCATTTGGGTTAAGCCAAATGGCCAAACCAAATGAACTCAAAGCTTTGGTCTCCAAGAGGGGTCTCTTGAAGGCCTAAGGGACCACTCCATGGGTCTAAGTGGGATTGAAATGGTCTTGGTCAAAAGGTTTGAATAAATGGAGGTGTATGGAAGGTTTGGTCCATGGTTTAAAATTGCGCAATATGAGGCTCGCCTTGAGGCCCGCCTTTGCGCAATTCCTAAAAAACGCCTCGATGCTTACGCCTCGAGTTTTTATTATGAGGCTTGCGCCTCAACTTGGTTGAGGCCCGCCTCGCCTCACTGGCATGAGGCTTATGCCTCACGCTATATATATTAAAACTTACATAAATCTTGAAGTAAATGCCTGACATTGGACTCTATAGGAGAGGAGGAAGAGGAGAGAGCAGTTCATCATAATGATGATTCAAATGAAGAACCCCTTAGTGATGACAGTGCTGATGATTTATGAGTTCTTATGTGATATGTCATTGCTATTTATTTTTAGAAATTGGAATTATATGTTAATGAAAAGAATATTGGGATTTGGGAAAGATAGAATTTTGAGTTGAATTATATTTCATGTTGTCTTATTATTGAGATATTTTGATTTCACTTCATATCTTATGCTTTTTTATGTTTTATATTATTCTTTCATTAGTATTTAAAAAATTTATCATTTTATGTTTACGCAATTTTTTGATTTTGAGGCTTACGCCTCAAAACGCCTTGAGACTTACGCCTCGCCTCACGAATGAAAAACGCCTCAATACCCGAATACGCAATTTTAAACATTGGTTTGGTCAAACATGGTTGACTTGGTCAAGCAAGTTGACCTAGGACTAAGGGTTGGGTCCATTGAATTCAATTTGATCACATAAACCTAATGGTAGGGGTCTCAAAGTCTAAAAAGGTCATTTGGGTCAAGTGACCTGTTTGGGCTCTTAATGGGGTCATTGGGTCAACCCAAGTTGACTTGGTCAATCAGGTTGACCTAGGGGAAGTGATTAGGACCAACAAGTTTGAAATGATATTTTAAATGTGTTGGAAGAGGTTCCAAGGCATGGGGAGTTTATTTCAGTCAACTCTTAAAGGCTTTTGGGTTAACTAAGTTGACCTGGTCAACCATGTTGACCCAGGGTTTGAGATTGGGTCTAATAGGTCCCAGATAATATTTAAAAATGATTGGAGGAGGTTTCAAGGGTTGATGAGGTTAAGTCATATGAATTTTGGTCAAAAGTCCAAAAATCCCCTTAAAGGTCATTTTGGTCATTTTGGCCTCAAGTCCATTCTTGGTCAAAGTGAATCCAGAAAAATATAGATTAATGCCAACATGTCAATATCAAAGGACTGGGAGGGATCAAAGGGTTTGGAGGAAGCTCCAAGGTTAAATTCCACTGGATGATAGGTCCAATGGCACGAGTCATAAATATTTGAAGGTTTTACAACATATGAAACTGAGTTTAGTTTCTAGGCTTAGAAACATCAGATCGAGCTCAAACTTGGAGGGCTGACCCTAGAGGCATGTCTTATCAATATGCAATTGATAGACTCTGAATCAGAGATCAGTTGACTGGGTTTTGAGGTATTTGAAGAAACATTAGGGAAAGCTTTCAGGACCTTGGCCCTTAGCCATGGATTTTGGTCTGAAATGTTCTAAGATCTAGATCGATCCTAGAGTCTGGAGACTAAAAGGATCATAGGGTCTAGGAAGTCCTAGGGTCTAGAGTTCAGGAAGGGGTCAAAGTGACCTCATACAAAATGAGGTCAACACCTACCAGTTGGGTAGAAATCACATAATCAAGATCCTAAGGTTTTTCATTGTCCCGAGTTCATCAGTGTCCTTAGCTTACTTAGTCGAATGCGACCAGAGGATGCTTGTTAGCAACCATGAGTTACCTCATCTAAGAGGACCTCGTAGGCTAAGAGGTTTGGGATCTAATTCTAGGCTGACATCTGGGGAAGTGCACAGGCTAAAGGATGGTGAACATAAATCTACGCTGTCTATCTTAGAGTGCCACACTCAACCTATAGATATATTTTAAAGAAGGTGGTATGAATGGGGAAGATATAAAGTAGTGTCTAGGCTAATGAATGGGATGTGCATAGGCTATGGATGGTGGTTATCTATCCTAGTATGTCACACTCACATTGTATATATGTTCGTGAGAGGTTTAATGTGAATGGGAAAGAGCACATGCTAAAAATACCTAGTGTCTAGGTTTTTATTTGGACCCTACATCATCTACCAGGGTCGTAAGTGAAGTAGGTTTTATATTCAACTATTTTAACTTATAGATGTTTAGATACTTGTCACCACAAATTAATATGAAAGGACTAATCTAATATTAGGAAGGAGAGAAGATGCTAAGCGTAATATATGTTCATTGTGTAGTAGACTATGACATGTGGTATATATTCATTGTGTAAAAAGGGCTAAGAAATATATTATCTGTTCACAGCATTTACAACATTAACATGAATTATTCAAAAGAAGATATTGCAATAAAGAATCAGGGTGTGAGCACATACCTGAAAGGTTCTCATATTGTCACTAAGCATGCTAAATAAGATACAAAAATATGCAAGAAAAGCAATGATGCAGGACTAATTAGATGACATGCTTATGGATTCATTTGAACATTGCACAACTAATAGATTAGAATAATTTCGGAATAAAATTACGAGCAATTTCAACGAAGAATTTAAAACAAATGAGATCTCTTGTGTAGGCTAAATCACATGCTCCAAGTTTTGACTTCTCAAGATAGTTAAGAAAATAAATACAATTCAGAACAGTAGTTTTCAAGTTAATCCCTAATCTAACAACGATATTTAGGATGCAGAGAAAACACGCTCAATTCCTATGAATTACTAAGCTTAGCATGAGCACTTGGAGGAGACTTTCACGATTACAATCACACCAAGAGAATTTAGACTTAAAAGAAATACGATGCAAGTAAAAGAGAAAACCTTTGCTAAGGAGAGGTGGAGGTCCTCCACTCGATGCCTTCGAAGTCTTCGTCCATGGCTTCCGTTGTGAAAACCCGAAAAATGCTATTTTAGACCTCGCACGCTTTTCAAAGCGCCGCGACGAGTTTTAAGTGATAAATTCAATGTTGGCGGATTTCGACGGAAATAATTTTAAAAAATCCTACGCGAAATTCTGATCATTTTGATATAAATAACCCTTACCTAATTTAGCCTATTTTAGGAGTTAAAATTTAACGAAGTTTCATAATGACGGTTTTACCCTTAGTCATTTAAAAGCCTAAATTTAGTTAAGTAAGGGCAATTTGGTCTTTTAGCATTCCCTATTCTCTCTAATATAGCAAACCGGCCCCCCTTCTCCATTTCACGCGAATCGACCAAGAGAAACGAAAGGGGCGGACGATAGAGGCGACGGGCGGCTTCCGCGAGGGCGCTCCGGCAACGTTTTTCCGGCGAGAAACTTAGGTCAAATCGAAGAGGTCAACGAGGGAAACACTCCGGTATGTTTATTTTCAAACGAACGCTTCTAAATCTCTAGATTTTTGGGAATGAAATTTCTAGGGTTTTGTAGGATTTTGGTTTTCTTTTGTAATTTCTTTACGAAAACTTTAAGGAAAGATTAGAGAAATGTTTTAGCAATGAAAATGAAAAATTTTGAGAAAATTTTGAAGTTAGAAATTCTAGGGTTTTTCCTAAAAAATGTATTTCTTCCAAATGTCTCTTTAAGGAATGGTTAGGTAATGTTTAGAAGAGCATTTTAATGATAGAAATGAAATTTTGGAGGAATTTTATGAGATTTAAAATTAGGGTTTTAGGTAAATCCGAAAATAGAATTATTTTAAATTAATTTAGATTATGGAGAAAGTGTTATTTTGATTAATATTAAGTAATTAGACAAAACTATGAATTTTTAAAATATGTATAATTGCCTTTTTGTTTTAAATGAGAGAGAAAGAGAGAGTGAGGGAGAGAAAACTTAGGATGATTTAATATGAGAAGGAGAATGCTATTTTGATTTAGTTTGTAGATTTTAAGAATGAGAAATTGATACTTATAGGTGATTAATCGTGGTGACTTCGAATAAAGAAAGACTAGCAAGAGGAAATCAGATTCCAAACTTCTGTAAGTATGCACTGTTCTTTATTTCAGTAATACTTTTGTTACCCTCATGTTATATGCAATCATTATCCTTTACTGTTGTCAAATTTTTTATTATTGTCAAATGAATGACCATGAAAATTACATGTATATTTTATGGTATCTTACGATAAGGTTTATATGTTATAAGAAATAAGATGGAATGAAATGATATGCTTATGTATATTGAATGCTTGTATGTGCATGTTGAAAGGATGGAGCTCACCCCCTTATGGTACTAGCTGAGGACGCTGTATTCGTGCACGATAAAATGGTAAAGGATATGAAAAAGGAAAATGGTAAAGGAGTACCTTTATGGTACTAGACGGTGGCTCCTGTGACGGTTGTATTATATACGAAAAGAAAAAGTTATGAAAAATGATATGAATATGAAAATGAAATGGAAAATATGGCCTTATGATATGATATGTTTAATGTTATGTTAAGTATGAAATCATTTTTATGTTATGTTTATATAAAATTGACATCCAGCATATTACACAGTTGCCTTGTTTACTGTAGTTTAGAATTGTGTATTACTTACTGAGCTTTAGCTTAATGTTAGTTGTTAACATTTTCAGGTAAGCTTAAGTTAATCAAAGATGAGTAGAAGGGGTGGAAATGTTTATCCTCATAGAGAAGCTCTAGAAGAAAGGTAATTATGAATTTATTTGAGTTTTATGTTAATTGAGTTTTCAAATTGATGTTTTAGAGGCTCTTTCAATTATTATGGAGATAGTTTTAGTGATTAGATAATTTAACCTACCGTCTGACCTTTGTTCCCGCCTCGCCTGCGCGAGCTCACCGGGCCGGGTCGTGACATCCGTCAAAGCAAATAAGATGCGTATATTGAATAGTCACAAGGAAGGAGAAGTTTCCCTTGATAGGAGAGAGGATGCAAGCTCCACAACTCTTCTCATAAAATCTGAAAACAATCTTATATTTCTACTGAAAACCTGAGGGAAATTCTCAGACTTTGGTAGGCTAAGATGAAGAGAACATTGAGGATAGGTCAAGCCGTGAATAGGAATAGAAGGCTGAGTGGGATTTTCTGCACATGCTCTAGATTAGAGAGTTCTTCACATGCAGGTAGGCAAGGGGAGGGGAGGTGACGAGAAAAGCAGCTGACGAGATTGAGAGGTTGGCGAGAGGAGTTAGGGAGGGATTTGGAATTCCTTAATTAATTCCTTAGATGTGGGAATTAATTGTGAGTTACGGGAGAGGTAATTTCAGCCAATTAAGTGAGGAAGGGATTTAGAAATATTGCCTTGAGGGGTGGTGGGGAATTAAGAAACAAATCCTAATTGACTCCTTATTGGGGCCGGCGGCAGTAGGATCCTGAGAGGGAAATTATGGAGGGGATTTGGGGAGATTTAATAGGCTAGGAGAATTAGGTAATTTCTCAATTAAATTCAATTTGAATTTCAAATTCAAATTTAGTTAATTAAGAAACTTTCCTAAAATAGACTATTTAAATTAGGAAAGATTTTGAAAATTCGCAATGATGAATTTCGAATTTCAAATCTTCCCACATTCAATTTAATCTATAATAGGAAATAAATTTGGATGGAGGAAAGGAGGGGAGTGGTCGGTGGCTAGGGAGATGAGGGGGGGGCGGCGGTTGTGGCTTTGGCCGGCGGCAAAGGGGCTTGGGGCAATTGGGCCGTGGGGTTTTGGGAAGTGGATGAGGGATCGAGTGAGGAGGTCGGAGCTTATGAAGGCGGAGAGTGGGGAAGTTCGACGAGGAGATTATGACAAAATTAAAGAAGAAGAATAAACTACGAACCTGGCCGTATCCAAGATTGGTGGGTATTGCGCCAATCTCCCTCTCCAAGGGAACTCTCCAAAGCTCTACAAGAACTCTCAAAGGTTCTCACAACACAAGTGCAGGAAGAAATCTCAATAATCATTCATTCATTCATTACTCAAAACAAAGGAAATGAGGCTATAAATAGCCGGGTACAAAGACTCTAAAAAATAAAAGACCAACTTGCCCCTTGGGCTTACATGCGACAACTCCCATGAAAGGGGTACAAAAGGAAATAATAATGACACCTAAGCAAATAATAAAATGCATAAATAAAATAAAATACAATCATCACTCAGAAATACAAGGACTCGATCGTGGACGTAGATTGGCGGCCACGTCTCTGATAAACCTTACACGCTGATCTGATGTCCCCATCAAGCAACTTAGCTAAGCAGGTTTAGATGAGCAAATCTATTTCTAAAAGAGAACTTGCAAATATGATTTAGCATATGTATCTTTATGAACAGAAAACCTCTAACATGCACAACAACTTGTTGGAACAATTACAACTTGCATTATTGTACACAGAGGGGAATTTCAGTATGTATATCATTCCAATAGATCACTTTCAATTTACATTTCTATGTATGAAATAGAATTTCCATATATATAACTTTCACCAAAATAATTTTAGTAAATATCTTTACGAAGAGGAAGAGATTTCAGCACACATAATATCTCATAAAAACAATTTCAACATAAAAAGAATGAAAATCTGCATCTATATTATTCCCAAAACAGTTTGTGGATGAAAAACAACACCCATTTCATTTCTAAAATAGTTTGGGAATCAAAAGAGAATGAAAATATGCATTTTTCTTATTTTTAAAACATTTTGGAGAATAAAAAGAATGAAAATATGCATCTACTTCATTTTCAAAATAAATTGAGCACAAAGGGAGTGAAAAATAGCACCCATCTCATACTTCATCTAAAGTTTAATGCGTATGTATAAAAGAATAAATGCTTTTATTTTCAAAAGATTAGTATTCCATGAAATATTACTTATAAAATTTGCATATTATTTACAATACCAACTATGAGAAGACATGACATTTTTGACAAATAAAATTACTAAACAGAATTAATGTACATTTTATTGCATGTGACGTTAAGTCTTCATAGTGAAATACGTGAGATACATAAACATTGATGCAAGCCACACTATTCAGATAAACGGAAGAAGAGTTATAAGAAATTAGTGTGAAGAAGAAGAAAAAAAGTAGAGAGCCTATAGGAGATAGCTGAAGAATGGAGGAGAGCGTTCGTGCGAGAGAACCCAAAGAGTCGAGAGAGAGTGGTTACTTGCATCCAGGCCTCAATCTAGTAAAGATTGATGCCCATTTCTTCTCTCATTCGAACATGTGGTTTCCGTGCATGGATGTCGTCATCCATGCTCTGTCTCGACCGGCCAAATGGAATGCATGCACGAAGCTAACTGCCCCCTTGCTCTCTTCTCACTCGGTCAAATGGAGCTAATGCAGGAATCGAAGGGTTGGAAGGAGAATAATACACGCACACATGCACGCCACCCCTTACCTCCTATCCCCTCCCCCGTGTGTGCAGCTCGGCTGAGTGGGGGAAAATATACAAACCGGCCCCCTTTTAATGCCCTAGAGGTCTTTAGGAAGTACTCCTCTTAATACAAGCACCAAGATTAATTTATGGTTTATTAGGAGCTTTAAAGGGTTAATGTGGGATTTATCATTGAAAGAGTGGGCAAATTGATTTGGAATTTATTTAACCTTGCTCAATTTTGTTTGAAACAAATTAATTTTGCATCAATTAAGTTTAGATCAAGTTGAGGCAGGTAGATTGGGTCGATTGAATTAAACTCGAGTTGAGTTGATTTAATCCGGCGCCGAGTCAAAGTGATTTGATGTTGCTCGACGTGATGTAATTTGTTAAAATTTAATTTAATTTTGATTACTTCGGAGTTTACTTGAATCAATTTAACAGTTGATTGATGGCATCAAGATCGAATTGATTCAACAACGGGTTGAATCGACTTGACATAGCCCAATTTAATATAATTTAGATTGGATTTGTTTTCGTTAATATTGAAATCAAATTGATTAAATCTGATTTGACTCAAACTTAGTTAATTAGAATTAAATTGCTGTGATTGAGGCTGAACTAACATTATGTCGTCAGGTGTCCACCTAAGGAGGAGTTTAAGGTGATTTCTACACTAAGGTAGGAAGTCCTAGATTCTAGGAGAATTATGAAGGAAGATCGACATTAGGTATTTTCCACACAAAAACACTTTAAGCTCCTATAAAAATTGATATTTTCTCTTGTTTGAACTGGATAATGAAGCTCTTATCGAAAAGAATGAACATCCTCTTGTATATATATAAAAGCTCCTTTGTTAGTAAGAAAGTGGGTTTTTAAAATATCCTTGGATTGTTTCTAACAGTAGCTATGCTTCAATGAAACATAACCGAGAGGTGGTTTGGGGTTAAGGGTGTGTTTGGTACGACTGTAGCTGTCAATAAAGCAGGTTGTAAAGTTGTTGTACAGAAAGTTGCTTTTCGAAGTTGCTGTACAGAAATCAGTATATTTTGCTTGGGAAGTATAACTGTCGAGTTGCTGTGCTGTAGTTGTATTTGGAAAAATTAATTTCATACCCTTATATATATTGATATAAAAATAATTATTTATATGACATATTTTTTAAAATGATAACATATTACCAATTAATAAAAATCATATCTAATAAAACCTTAACTGATCTTTCTTGCTGTTTAGCGAGAACAGATTTTTTAAATGAATGAATTATTATTATGATTAGAAGAAAATATCAATTTCTTTCTTGTGTTTCAATTGACAAAGTACTATAAAATGCATCTTCAACTTGACAAACAAAATAAGAAATTGCTTCACAATATACTGAACAAGCTCAAATAATTTTATTATTTTTAAATGACAAATAACATCAATCATATACTATGTTGCACCGATACACCTATTTATGAAGGCGTGCTGTATCCGATACACAGATACACGGATACGCCACCGATACTCCACCTATATGTGTCGGATACGCCAAAGCCGTATCCAATTAAAATATTGTTTAATTTCAAAAGAACACGCGTGTCCGTTGAAAAACAAAAAGAAATCTGAAAAAAAGACGCGTCGCATTTACTTCCGTGGTTGCGAGCAAGATTCTCTCATTTCCGAGATGGATTTGAGTCTCTTGATGATATGAAAATATTAAAAATTATTAATCTTTCACTTGATGAGCCTGAATTAGAAGCTATGATATTTATTGAAGATGATATGGAAGTTTAAAGACAAACCAATGAAGAAGATAATTATATCATTCCTTTTATTGAATAGTTGAAACTTCATGTGCTAGATAATTTATGTTTATGCTTTTATTGTTGTACTAGTCATTTAATACTTACTTATATTTTGATATTATAAGCTACAATGCTACAAATGATGTTGTTGCCATTTTTTTGTAATTTCAAATATTATGTTTTGATTGCTTTCTCAATTTTTATGTATGATTTATAAATTATAATGCCGTGTCCGCGGCGTACCCGTATCCTGTATTTTTAAGAATTGACGTGTCCCGTATCCGTATCGGATCGTATCCGTGTCGCCGTATCCGTATCGGTGCAACATAGATCATATATATAATATATCCAGAGCCATCTGGAGGTATATATATGTTTAATTTATTTCAACGGATGCTTATGTAAACCTGTTCTTGCTAAGCAGCAAGAAGGTTCATCTAAGATTTTATTGGATATGATTTTTATTAATTGTTATTGTGTTATCATTTATAAAATGACATAAATAATTATTTTTATATTAATATATAAGGGTTTGAAAGTAATTTTTCCATATATAGCTGCAGCACAGCATTTCGGCAGTTATACTTCACAAACAAAATATACTAATTTCTATATAGTAACTTCGGAAAGTAACTTTTTGTACAATAACTTTACAACCTACTTTAGGGACAACTATAGCCGTCTCAAATGCACCCCAAATGTTACTCTGTGGAGGCAAACATAATCTCTGTTTTGAATAACTACTTCAAGAATCATTAAATGGGGATTCGAAAGGGAAAGAAGAAAGAGCTGGCTTGAATAACATTTCTGTTTATCCTTTTTTTTTTTATGGGTGACGAAAGCAAGGTTTTATTTATTCTGTTCGATCCAATATTAATGTTCAGATAAAAATACATTGGCATGTGAATTAATATAACATCCCATGCTAGACCGGACTTCTATTCATGCATACTTTCAAACGTCTTGCATGCTATTTTGGTTCTATCAATGAGATATGATCATTATCTCTTCTTGTTTTCTGGCAATAGTAGGGATTAAAGCATTATCAATATTACTTTTATAACCTTGAGGGAGGGTAAATTTTGAGCAAATGTCAAGATAGTGATTCAAGTTTCTTTTGAGTGTGTTGTGCTTTCTTCCCATGCTTAGTTGTTTAATGAAATTGATCTGTTCTTCCATTAGAAGGCTGGACTTGTATAGTTCTGTTGCAATTCTTTTGGATTAAGAATATGCAAATCTAATTGCAATCTTTTCCAATGAAAGGGGCCCTTGATTATTAGTTGAATGTTTAAGATCATGATATGGTGTAAAAATATGATGAATTATGGAGCCTGGAGGTCACAAGTTGAAATGCAATAGCATATTCAAATGCAAATCTTGAATCACAAGTATTTCAGCTTTTATTTTAGTACACTTTTCTCTCTGTAAAATAATGACATTGATTGAGCCCTTTTCAGATTGAAATTATTGTTACTATGGTGTTCCTATCTTGTCACAGTAAACACCATAAATGAACTTAGTACTCCTGAAGTCAACTATTTATTAAACATTTTGGACGCCTGTTTCTTACTTTTCATACTATAACTATATGAATTATAACGTGCTTATAACAGCTATCAGTTATATTAATTGTCTAGCAAGATTACATGTTCATTTGGATGAATGATATGATTGTCGAGCCATGTAGATTGTCAGATTCTTGCCTATTTCTTATATTGGTAAGGTGGCTATCATTGTGTTTATGGCTGTTTCGTGAATAAAATCTGATGCAAATTTTTACAAAGAAGGTTAACCATATTACATCTTTCCATTTATGTTTACTAATGTTTCATATGAGATTTTTTGTTATCCTTATTAACAGATCAATGACCTATCCTCATGCTGTCTAAATTGATATTTGGAGAAAAATGCACTAACATTCATTAACAAATTATGATGATTAAGTACACAACTCATTTCACCTATGACCTTGATAGGTGATGTGGAGTATAGATAGAAGCCTTTATGACATAAAATTCCCTTCACGCACAAACCCAGGGAGTGATGTGAATGACAAATAAAAAGCCTAGGCACTAGATCTCCATAACTTATATCCTTCCCATTCATATTACCTTCTTTAGGAGTATACCTATAGGTTAAATATACCAAAATGTTCAACCCGAAACATTAATGCTCAACCATAGGTTAGATTGGAGCACTTCTGAGCGATCTCAGTATCATAATGCTTCCTACCCTTCCTCCTTCAACACTGGAAAGAACTGCTCGACTTTGATCCAATTCATTTTGAAAATTCCAAAATCTTCCAATCTTTATCTTAAACTTTTTAAATCCTAAAAATATTTGCCACAATTTTAATCGAGAGTGTTCCTTGGAGAGTTATTTCTTCTAGGATGTAATTAACTATAGGGGCTTCCCTTATGATGAGAATCATCTCGAAAGACAGACACATTATTCTACAATGAATTCAATAATAAAATATGATTTTAGAAAATATTATTTCTCTTGTCAAACACAATTAAGGAAATAAGATATTATCTCAAAAGATGAACATAATGTTTCCTATGGAAGTATTTGAATATGGAAATGAGGTTTTAAAAATTTCACCATCCCCACAACCAAATAATATGACGAGAATATTATTTCATCTCGAGAGATAAACATAACATTCTACAAAGGATTTAAAAGCGAGAATGAGTTTTGAAAAATATGTCATTTCTACGATCAAATATGATAAAGAGAATATTGTACCATCTTGAAAGATGATAACAATATTTTACAGAGGTATTTGAAAGTAGAAATAAGTTTTGGAAAAGATTGTCTACATTCTCATTTTTTTTCCTTGGATGATGCAATATTTTTATGGTTAAGTGCAAAATATAATCATAAGAGAATGTTCAAGAAAGATCACATATCCATTGAACACCATCAAATCAGGATGGCCCCTGAACATGAAAAATTAACTGTGTTTAGAACACCTATAGGGGTCTTCTGTTATAAGGTTATGTCCTTTAGACTTAAGAACGTTGGTGCAACTTACCAGTGGGTGATGACTTGGATTTTAGACAAACTCAATGACAATCAAGTGGAATGTTATGTCAAATTGTCAATGATATGGTTGTCAAACGTCGTGAGAGGGAAGACCAACTTTATGATTTGAGAATTGTCTTGGAGCAGTTACGCCATTACAATATGAAGATGAACCATCTAAAATGCGCATTTGGTGTGACTTCAGGGAAGTTCCTATGATTCATAGTGAGACATTGTGGTATCAAAATTGACCCTTCGAAATTAGAAGCCATCTTGGATATGATGCCTCCAAAAAGCCTTAATTAAAATCTCTTCAGGGTAGGTTGGCTTATCTGAGGAAATTTATTTCTAGCCTCTCTAGCAGGTGTCAATCATTTGCTGCTTTATGCAAAAAGGATGCCCGATTTTATTGGGATGATAAATACCAAAGTGCTTTTGAGAACTTAAAGCAATATTTGATGTCACCTCCAGTTCTGGCAGCTCCCATACCTAGAAAATCATTAATCATGTATATCAGGGCTTTAGAAGAATCTCTTGGAGCCTTGTTAGCTCAAACTAATGATGAAGGAAAAGTAAATGTGCCCTATTATTTAATTCATCGATTGCTCTCCACTGTGATTAAGTATTTGTCCATTGAGAAGTATTATTTGGCCTTGATTTTTGCCACCCAAAAATTGAAGAAATACATGTTAGCCCATAAGGTAAATCTTATCTAAAAAATCAATCCCTTGCAATATCTCATGACCCGTCCAACGTTGTCCGGATGTTTGGCATGATGGTCCATGATCCTTCTCCAATTTGACATTAACTATGTGAAAGTTCAAGCATTGCTTGACTTCTTAGCGGAAAACCCGATTCCTGTTGAGTCCTCTCTAAATGATGATCTTCCCGGTGAACAAGTTTTGAGTTTAGAGCAGGAAAGTACTACCTGGGAGTTGCATTTTCACAGTTCCGTATCTTCTCAGAAGATTCGTGAATCTTATGATGCCATTCTTGAAAAAGTCGGTATCATGTTTGTGTTCATAACCCCCCAAAAATGGTTGCTATGTTATTCTTACCATTTATTAGAGTCTTGCACCAACAATGAAGCTAAATACAAAGCTCTCATATTTGGTTTAGAATTAACGATATCTATGGAAATCCAAGAAATCAAGATATTTGGAGATTCACAACTGTTATCAATCAAGTTGCCGGATTATAAAGTCTTGAAGCCTAAACTTTTTATGTAATACCAATAGATGATGAAGCTCCTCAAATAGATTCCAAATGTAACTTTGTATAGGATATCCCGCAGGAGAAATTTTGTGGCAGATACCCTAGCAACACTTGCAAAGGAATTAGCTAGTCTAGAGGAGGAGCCAATTTCTATAGAAGTACAAGGTCGTCAGATACTTTCTCTCATAGATTTGGAGTACATTAACAAGAAATCTCCTTCTAAGGATGATATTGTTCTTGCTATGGAAGATGAAGTGATTAATTGGAGACAACCCTTCATTGACTATTTACAAGAAGGCAACTCCCTCAAGAAAAAATTGTTGTTTACTAGATTAAGAGAAGGGCTCTCTCTTATGCATTGGTCAATGATATTTTGTACCACTAGTCCTTTGATCAAATATGGTTATATTGTATTAATAAACACGAAGCCCTAAAAATTGTGACTGTGGTACACGCTTGACTATGTGGTGCTCACCAATCCGGTCCCAAAATGAAGTTGAAAATAAAGAGATTGGGGTACTATTGGCCGTTGACAATTGAGGATTGCATTCATGTTGCACATCGTTGTCATCAATGCCAAGTACATAGTGTAGTTTTGTATCAACTGCCTAATATTTTGCATCCGACAATTGCTTCGTGGCCCTTCAAAAGTTGGGGTACAAATATAATCGGTCTCATTGACCCACCTTCTTCTAAGGTCCATCAATTCATTTTGGCTACAGCTGATTATTTCTCTAAGTGGATTGAAGTCGTCTCGTTGCGAGAAGTAAAAGCTCATCATGTCCTCCAATTCTTCAGGCATAATATTATATATGAATTCTACATTCCTCATCAAATTTTATCTGACAATGGAGCTTCTTTCAAAAGCACCAAAATAAATAATTTCGCCAGACGTCATAATATTGAGTGGAGATATTCAATCATCTTTTACCCTTAGGAAAATGGATTGGCTGAGGCCTTCAACAAAACTCTGGTGCGAATTCTGAAGAAAATTCTAGAGGAAAATAAACGACATGGCATGAGAAGTTAAGTGAGGCTTTGTGGGCCTACCGGACCACATATAGAACACTGACTAAGTCTACTCCATTTGTTTTAGCTTTTGGGGTTGAGGTTGTTCTCCTTTTGGAAGGTACAACTTTCCTCTCTACGACGAATTATAGTTAACAACCATATTATATTTGAGCAAAATGCCCAACTTCGATTGGAGGAACTTGACGATTTAGAGAAAAGCATTTGCTAGCTTAACAAAATCTTGAGTTATATAGATCCCGTATGGCTCAAGCATATGATAAAATGGCCCATCCTAAAACTTTCCGAGTAGGATACTTAGTCTTAGTTGTTTGAGGGCCTATTTTAATTCACCACCGTATGGGTGGAAAATTTGAGCCTACATGGGAAGGCCCTTTCGTGATGGAGAAAGTCTAACCGGGGGGATCCTATCAATTGGTTGGCTGCAAGGGTGAATGTCCCATGCTTCCTATTAATGGACATTATCTAAAAAAGTATTACCCATACTTGTATCCGCAAATAAATCTCAATAAAATATACAATTTTGTTATGCAACTATGTTGGTATTTGATTTTGTAATTTCAAAACTAGGTTCCAACGTTCAAAATCTTTAATTACGAAGGTCTTACATTATTGAAAACTTTAATATCCTCATGAGTAGTTTGGATGCTTTGATAGGCGCTACTATCAAGGATGAATAAACTGCTGCCTCTCTTTCTCCTTTCCTTGGAAGTAATGACCTGCATAAGAAATAAATAATCCTTTCCTTAGTCGAATATTTTGTATGATCATCTTTTCTTGTAGGGAAGTGCGGGAGAGTAAAAAATTTCAAACAAAAAACTTCTTAAATCCTTAACAATCACAGAAATTTGAATCAAAATCCAAAACTTCAATTCCTTTTCTTTTCTTGAAAAATGACATGCATAAAAGCTCTTGATCTCCCATGGATCATTTGCAAGTTATAAGTATCATTTGTAACAGAAAGGAAAAGAGAACTTTCAATCTAAAATTTTCATATTCATCAGTACTCAAATCTCTTCAATCTTGTTCTTCTCTTTTAGAAAATGATAAGTAGAAATGGCATATGTCCCCCAATGGACTATATGAATGTTTTTAATGTCATTTAGGATGAAGAGTTAAGATCAAAATTTCAAATCAAATCATTTCAAATCTTTCAAACTTAGGACCCTTCTCATTCTACACATTAGGACGTCTCATCAGTATGCCTAATTATAGTTTGAGTTAGGAAGCGCTAGTAAGCGCTTGGATCTTTGGATCCCATTTCTATTATGGATCCCATTTCTATTACAATTTTGGGTGTAGCATCAACAATGTCTTAGATCTTTTCTAGTGTGACATTAGGTATAGGTTAAAGAACCTTTCCCTAGTCACCCAAGTTATCCTGCATCCTTTCCCTTAGGACTTGGTTAACTAGTGTTGGAGAAACCTTTAAAGGCACCTTCCTAGTTTAGCCATCCTGACTAGATATTTGAAGTTGTCCTTTCTTAGGCCTTAGCTAGTGTTGGAGAATGCCTTTATAGACACTTTCCTAGTTTATCCATCTTGAGTATATATTTTAATTTGTCATTTAGGGATAGGCATGAGTCTGAACACTTAGGCATTCTTTTCCTTAGGACCCGGTTAGCTAGTGTTGGAGCATGCCTTTTACAGACACCTTCCTAGTTTAGCCATCCTGACAAGATATTTTAATTTGTCCTTTAGGGATAGGTGTGTCTCCATATTTAGGCATCCTTTCTCTTAGGACTCTATTAATTAGTGTTGGAGTGTGCCTTTTACAGGCACCTTTCTAGTTTAGCCATCCAGATATTTTAGTTAATCTTCTAAATGATAGTTGTGAGTCTCCATACTTAGGCTTCCTTTCTTTAGAAGCACCCTCTATTTTGTTGGAATAGGTGTGAGTCCTCATACTTAGGCGGCCTTTTCTTGAACTAGAATAAATTTCAACTTTTAACTCTAGAGATAGGTGAGAACTCCTATGTTCAGGTACCCTCCTTTTAGAACTAGGGACCCCTTTCAAATTAATCAATCTAAATTCATCACATTTACCAACTCAAATTAATTTTAAGCTTGCATAGCATGCCAAGCTATGGAATTTGGTAAAGATTGAAGTCAAAGTCAAATTTTATTACTTCCTGGATCCCATCGGTTGTTTCGGTCAATATCAACCATTTGTTGACCTCACTTTTTGTGAGGTCGATTTTCCTCTTTAGTTCTCCTAGAATCTAGATCTTCCTACCTTAGTGTAGAAATCACCCTTAGGCTTCCTCTTAGGTGGACACCTGACGACATAATGTCGGTTCAACCTCGATCATTGCAATTTAATTTTGATTAAATAGGTTTGCATCAAATCCAATTTAGTCAATTTAATTTCAATATTAACGAAAGTCAATCCAATTTTAATTATATTAAATTGGGCTATGTCGAGTAGATTCAACGTGTTGTTGAGTCAATTCAAATCGATTTATGCTCACTTCGATCTCGATGTCGTTATTAACATTGATGAGCTAGTAATGCTATTTGGCTTTATTTATATGGTATTGGGGTAGAAATATTTTCTTTTTATAGATACTTATTGCATGATGCCTAGAAGAAACTAGCTACTTGCTTAGCATATTATAAAGAGAGGCTAATAAAAATTCTCAAGAAATTTTTGTGTATGCAATTATGTCTACTTGTGCTTTTATTTTCCTTATGTACATTCGAGCTTAGTAAAGCTATGTAATAAGTAAGGTGATTGATAATTGTGCTGCTGAGTGTTGACCCGTCGGTGAGCTACCGAGTGCTGACATGGATGGCCGTTGGTGAACTGCTGGGTGTTGACCCATGCCCGTCATCCGTCTCCTTCGACAACGTTCCTTCCGGCGAGACGACGAGTTGGCAGGTCGTGTCGAATTGTTCGAGTTTGAAGCGGGTCGGGTTTGGGTATGAGAAAATGATCCGTTTTAAAAAAAAGGACCGGGATCGGGTTCGAGTCAGGTTAATATGTGTCAGGTCAGTTCCGGGTTTGACCAGGACCCGAACCCCACCCGTGACTCAATTTTGACCGCCCTACTTATTATGCAATTCTCTCTCTCTCTCTCTCTCTCTCTCTCTCTCTCTCTCTCTCTCTCTCTCTCTCTCTCTCTCTCTCTCTCATCTTTTCATTTCTATTTTTTAAGGGTTGAAATGAGGGACTTTAACTTTTAGTAATGGAAGAACAAAAAGAATTACAAAGGCCTTAGCCCCAGTATAACTTACTTTACAACAGTGAAATATAAAAAAAAAACCCTAGAAAATCAGAGTGCATAAAATTGATCTGATTTAAGAAGAGATGGTTCAAAACTAGACTCAGAATGTGACAAAATGTTCCCAAAAATCAGCAACACTGCAGTTGCCAACAAAAATCAAAGACATCTAATGAAGCCTGAGCCACATAGAAGAAACTTAACCTCTTCATATTTTTCCTAGCCCTTCACGTTGCCTGAAATATTTTTTTTAATCCAGTATTGCAAGGACAGATGAGTATGAGCCTCATTGCCAAATCTTCTAGCATTTCATTCCATCCATACATAGTAAGTTAAGCAGCAGACAAAAATCTACCAAGCCTTTTTTTGTTTGGGCAATGCCGATCAGAAATCATTGAAGAAATCCAACTCTTGAGATAGATTTGGGTGAAGCAGGAACACAACAAATATTGGCAGAATGGTGGCTAATAAATCAAATGAAACTCACACCAAGAGAGAGAGAGAGTGAGAGGGGTAAAATTATTCTATGCGGATATGGACGTCATCCGGAGGCGAATCAGAATGTGACACGTCATTTGTTTGCTATGTACCACGGGTGTGTACCGCTGTGTATCAGATGACGTGGTGTGTTCTGATTCCCCTCCAGACGGTCCGATGTCCACACAATAATTTTTCGAGAGAGAGAGAGAGATGCAAACATATAGTTTTCAAAAACTTTAGCTCCTCTGATATTAAATCGGGCTCTGAATGGGTGGATCAAACAAATTTGGCATAAACACTATGCTCCGAGGTACTCTATACACAAGGGTGGAACTATGTATTGCTGAGTGGGGGCAATTGCCCCCCTAAAAAAATTAAAACTATCAATATTAGTAAGGATTATTTGTAATCGCCTCATCTGAATTTTATTTTTTGCTCATAGCTGATCTTTTTTCACGCAATTTACCCCTACAAAAATCGAAAAGCCTTTTGGCCTCCTGCTATTTTAATCAGATCATGTTGAATTTTTCTAACACTAACAAACAAATTTATGAAAAATGATTAGATAATTTTGCATCCTTAAATATATATATATATATATATATATATATATATATATATATATATATATATATATATATATATATATATATATATATATATATATATATATATATATATATATATATATATATATATATATATATTTAAGTTTATCACTTTCCTTTCACCCCTATTTTATACATGTTTGGTTTATATTTATTAGTGAGCTAAAAATTGATGATGTGCTCTTAGTAGAACTTTTATAATAAACCTCTCTTACCTTTCTTAGCAAATCCTCCAAAGGTTAATATTGTAAAATGCACATAGGGTTGCATTAAATGTGATGAGCCACTAAAGCTTTATAAAAAAATAATTGCATTGGACATTTCAACTAATAGAGTCATTTTCATATTCCTTATTGCCATTCTAATTGGTTTGCTAAGATTAGATGCTCCAAAAATCTCTTAAAATATGCTTTGGGTCTCTCTCTTCATCATCCAATTGATCAGTGGGGGGCTCTTCTGACATTTTCGGCTTTTAAAGAGATGCTTGGCCTGCACGTGCAATTATAATCCGTAGATGCGACCAAAATTTATTAGAAAATTTGGTGGTCCAATATTAATTTGCATAATTAACATTTCCTTATTTTTATTCATCAAAATTTTATTTAAATGTTAAAATTTATTATTAAATTATGAAATTTCATTCTCAATATTTTATCAAATTGCAAATTTTTTGATCGGACCCGTTCGCCGAACTCGTGAGTAGGATTCATCAAAGCTAACTGTCAGCTCGAAGTGAAGATGTTGAGGACTTCAGCTTCGTTTGTTACTCCTTTCTTACTGTTTTGCTTTTCGACTACAACTATAACTTTATTTGGCTGTTGTTCATTATATTAGAAAGCTGTTTTTTACAATAATTTTAAAAAATTATTTTCTCTACAATAACTTTATTAAATAATTAGAAAATTGTCACAAACGAAACCTTCGGTCTAAGATTCATTCGAAATGATATCATTCATTTAAGTAATTTTATACTTGTGTCACTGAAATGTAGTATTTTTATGTGGCATTGTGTTTTGGTTTCTAACCCATAATAGAGGGGTCGGAGGGTGAGCTTGAAACATGAAAGCAATGTCTCAAATTGGAAATATAATTATGTGCAGAGTTTAGATGCTGTCTGAACTCTAATTACATGAAGACACCTGGATTTTTCTCTTGTACATTGCGTGTGTACAAGAGAGAAATTTTAGGTGGCTTCACGTGTTGGAATCCATACGAAAAGTTACTTCGGGACTCCGCACCTAATAATCTCTCAAATTGTATAAAGTTACTTTAGGACTCCCTCTATCTCTCTCTAGTTCTCATTAATTAGGCATTTTTTTCTTAAAAAGATTTAATATTGCTCATATCAATAGAAATTTTTAGACTAAAATCTTTGATGATGCGAAATAAGTTTTTATCAGCTACATAAAGCTACCTAAAAAAAAAAAAAAAAAAAACAATTTTCGAAGTGATTAAAATTAAGTCAAAGTAAAATTCAAAGCAGCTGCCTCTGTTCAGTCAGATTCTATATCTCAATAAATAATGCTTCTTGTTTAAAAAAAAAAAAACTCCGTTGAAATCTGTGATGAATGCTGTAGTTTACTGTTCAGTAAAGAACAAAACAGACAGATTTTGGGCCGAGTTTCTGAGCAGATTTCATTTAAGATCTCAAAAATGTCTTTATGGGAAATCAAAATTCGAAGTAAATCAAGAAATTTCAGTCTGTAGCAGAATATTTTACTGTTACCTCCAAACATTCAAAAATTGTTCAAAAAGTCTTTCTCAGTTCTCCTTCACCCTTCTGGCATCATCATTGATTATCCAAAGCAGGACCTGAAAACAAATTTTTTCTATATAAATTCATAGGGCCCTGCATTAAATAACAGTCCAGAGATCTTAGCCTTGATGGATTGGGTGTTAGCTGAACTGAGGCCTGTCAGCAATTACAAACAACCAGTAGCTAACAAAATCATATCGGATCACAAAATGAAGTTACTGAACTAATCAAAATAAGAAATTCGTTTTCTAAGAAGAACAAACAGAGCAATCAAATTGCAGAGAACAGGGGAAGATATGTGGAAGAAGAAGGAAACGGAGTGGTTGATGAGATTCACAACCATTGTTTACATTTAGTTCAAAATTCGGATTACTTCTGCTGCCCCTTCTTCTTCCAGAGTTCTCCAAACACTCTGATTCCGCCGCCGCTGCCGCTGCCTCGTTTCTTTTGTCCTTCATCCATCTGCGCTCCGGTGATCAAAGGCGACCATAGAACTCCATTGGTTGAAAAATTGTAGCTTTCGAGTGGTTTCTGAGTTGATCTGAAATTCTCGTCTCCAGTGGCAATTATAGAGGCTGCAGCCTCTGAGGCTTTGCGCCACTGATCGGTTTGGATTTTGAGACGCTTCATCTCTGCTTCCATGGATGCTTTAGCGACTGCCTCGGCCTCCAGCTTCAGCTTTAGCTGCTCTACCAATGACTTGCTCTGTTTCAGCTCCTCCTCCGTTCCTGCCAGCTTGATCTCCATCTCCTCTGTTTTCTGACCGGCTATAAAAGAACAAGCTTTTGCTTCCTCTGCTTCCTTTTTAAGGCTTTCCTTCTCCGCCACAACTATCTTCAGCTCCTTCTCCTTCTCAGTCAGCTTGGCTCTCACCATAGCCATCTCCAGAATCTCGGCACATTCAGCCAGCAGCTTACTCTCCACCTCCTCTATCTCCTTTTCCTCAGATCTAACTTTTTCCTCAATCATCACCACTTTTGTCTGCAGCTGGCTTGCATTTTCCTCACTGCAAGAGGAGCCCATTTGATCTCCATCTAAGGTGGTAATGCAGCTATCACTGTCTTTTTCAATCGGCAAAAGCTTCTTCTTTTCGTCTTTCTCATCCACATCATCTGGATTTTGAACAGTTTTCTTCACCTTATCGAGTTTCTTCTGCACAACCGTCTTGGCCGCCTCCGCTGAAGCCAACTGCTCCTTTAGCTTCTTGAGCTCATCCATAGTTTGGTCGAGCTTCGTCTCCAGATCCGCCATTCTCAACACCTTCTTCTTCTGTTCAAAAGGCCGAGTTCAAAAGAAAGCAATTTGCAGAAGAAAATTTGAAATGGAACATATTACCTCTTGCAGAACAGTGTGAGCAGAGCGACGATCTTCAGGCTTCGCGCTGCGTTCCAAGCCGGCGGTGCGGTGGAGGGAGTTAGCTTCCGAGGAAGCTGTAGACTTGAGACGAAGCGGAACGCGATGAGAATGGCGTTGGTGTGGCAGCTCTGATGATCTGTTTTCAGCATAAAATCACTACATAAAACTGCTAAAAATCTAACCTTTCTGGTTTTCTTCTAACCAAAAGGGAACCATGAGCTCAAACAAACCTTGGCATTTTTGCTTCTTCTCTTCCGTCTAAGCGAGCGGAGTTCGGCGTTCAAATTTTACAAAGAGTGCAGTGGAAGAGCGAGTTCCTAGGTGTGAGTAAGAGAGAGAGAGAGAGAGAAGTGGACTAAAAAGGACGTTTGGGAGAGGACAAAGAGTAACGTTACAGAGGAAAAAAAAAATTAATTTGTTTCCAGTTACCGTTGCCCGCTGGTACCTTTCCTTCTCTATCGTTTCATCGCCACTTTTTTAAAAATAGAGAGTTTGGTCGGACTCTCGAACTGGAGAAATTATTAATTTCGAAGTTAGGTTGTAGCTCTATCTATGAATTTTCAATTAAATGAACATCTGTACATTTTTTTTTTCTAACTTGATCTTACTATCCCGCCCGGCCTAAAGTGTGTATAAATTCTCGTTATAGACATATTGTGTATAAGTTATAAACAGTGTGGGTTGAGATCGGATCTACGGCGGAGTGATTGACGGAAGAAATTCCTTCCAGCTCATCTGGACTCAAATCCCCTAACAGTCCAAAAAAAAAAAGTGTTTATAAGCAGGTTGGGTCGTCGGGTCATGCTAGAACTATGTGTCTTCATTTAATTGGACTTCGGACGCAGAAAATAGAGAGATCATAACTACAAAAGTTTAATGATTATCAATCCTAGTACATGTATCCAAAACTCCAAACAAGTAATTGCTTCTTAACTTCAAAAGGCCAATTCTCTTAAACTTTCATCTTCTTAACTTATATGCCACCAATAGCTTGATTTTGACCACCATCATAATCTCAGAATGATTCAAATTGAAGAATTGACTACCATCTCTAGTTTTCCAAATAACATAATTTTTCATGAAAATAATGAGAAGAATTAGCCTTTAAGACATCAAATGAGAAAGAATTCATCATATGGCAACCAATTTCTAATCAACCAGAAATGGATAGGGCAGCTGCAAAAAAGCTTCTCAGGATTTTCAACAATGAAAATACATTTTTTCCTCAGCAATCATATCTCTCGTAAAAAACTTATCTAAAATTTTCAGACCATCCAAATAAGTCATACAACAACATAAATAGTGTTTGAGAGAGAGAGAGAGAGACACTCAAACTAAATCAAATGATGCCAATAAATAGACGACACATTATTAAAAAATGAGTTACTTTGTTAGTGTCATTAAACCAAAAACACCTTCTCAACTATGCGAGAAATGGTAGTATTAGAAATGGTGTTAAATCAATTAGTGTATAAGGGCTCCAACATGTTTGGAGTATTTCAAAACCCCTTAGAAATTAAAGGGAAAAACCTAATATTGATTGGTAAGCCAATAATAGCAAAATAGATGGGCACCAAAATCTCTATTAGAGAACAGCCAATGACCTACATTTATTAAAATAATGAAACATTATTTCCATTACCATTTTAAAAAAAACACAACCCTCTCCTCATTTTAATGGCCACCAGATGAAGCTCCCTCTATAATGATGTCATTTGATAAAAGCAAATGACCAATAAAGGTCCATATGACTCCCTAATCTAACTCAAAAGAAAAAGATAGCAATAATAGAGAATTTTCCAAACTATCCTCATTTTGTTAATATTATTTAGGGTCAAAATTGAAGATAATCCCATACCACCTTTATCTTTAAGAAGATTTGCTAAATATTATGAAAAAAAGATAGAATCTTGCTAAACACACCCCCCTCAAAGAAAAAAAGGTTGGTGATTGAAAAAATTTTCCTAAAATTCTTTTTAGGATATAAGCTTAGTGGTGCTAATAAGAAATTAGGTTGATTATAAAGGAGCATATAAGCTAAAATCTAACCACTAAATATACATATTTGTGATTCCATATATCCATCCAACCATTAATTTTTCAAAAAGAGGGAGATAATCTTTAACATGAATTCTATTAGCCCTAAGAGGAATGCCTATATGTCTAAATGAGAAATAGTCTAAATTGATTACCAAATAATCTTGTGTGATGATAGCTAAAGAGAAGCATGTCTTTGATTTGGGGATATTAACCTGTAGTCCAATATGTGATTTTAATAAACATATGATTTCATTTAGGTCCACACAATCATAAAATTTTTCTAACCCATCACTAGAAATCATTAGCAACGATAAGGTGGCAAATACCAAAATTTTCATTATGGATGGGTTGAAAGTGACTATAGGTAATTTCATGATCTTGAATGCAAGAAAATATATCAATGATAATGGTGAATAAAAAATGGGAGAGGGATATCCTTGTCTCAACCCATTGGAGGACATAAGGAAACTTTTAATCTCACATTCAAGTATAATAAAATGGCACTTCATTGACACATGCAAAAATCCACTTAATAAATTTTTTATTAAAATTTTTTAGTAAACTCTATTAAGGATGAAAAGTCTATTGACAACGCCTCATGAACATTGAGAGATATGAAGTTTTATGTGATTTAAAAGCAAGAGGAATGTTATCAATTATGTCCCTATGTTTGATAAGCACAAGAGAGGAAGAGTACTTCAATGTATTAGTCAAATTTTTTGCAGTAATTTTATAGAATCTATGTCATAAGGACATAGATATTAGTTAGATAGCATGTTATCATATGATTTTTTAGGAATTAAGGTAATCAGATTATGTCTGGTCATATAAAAAATTCTCCAACTTTGATTTTTTTTTTTTTTTTTTTGAACAACTTTTAGAATTTGATACCTATTGTGCACCATGAATGAGTAAGAAACTAAGTTACTTAATGAGTTTAAAAGCTAAATAATTAAAAAACATAGGAGCCTTAAATAGTAAGGAGAGGAGTGTGAGAGTTATTTTGATTATACAAAGTAGATAAATAGTTAGTAACTTTATACACAATATTAGTGCTAAAATATACAACCCCATCCTGAGTAGAAAGCTCTCTTATAAAATTAATATTTTTGCTCTCTTTGATATAATTATAGAGAAATTAAATATTGCCATCTCCTTTAGGTAGCCATCCCAGCTTTGCAAATTGTTTGAACAATTTACTTTTACAAGTAGTAACACGGATATATAGCTTAGTAATCTTATTTTCTTCAATTGTCAGTGGGATTATTGTCATGAAGGGAGATAATGGTAGCTTTTCCATTTAAGAGAGAATTTTATTAAGTTGAAGTTTATAATTGTCATGCCCCAAGATCTAAATTGAAAGAATTTCTTTCCTTTTTCTCTTATTTTCTTTTCATTTAACAACCAATGATCATTTATAACCAGTTCAATTTGATATATAGAGCTGATTAATTAAAAAAAAATAACGACATAAACAAAACATCATTACATTTCTATAGTCAATATTTGCATTCTACAACCACTATCCAAAATAATATATATACAATAGCCACTACAAACTAAAGAAAAATGTACTTAAAAACCAAAACTCTAATTACAGCTAAGCCTTAAATCACAAGTTCCTTATATTTATCTAAAATAATATAAAATCACATAATGAGAATAAAAGCTTAATAACAACAACAACAAATTCAAGCCTTTATCCCATTATGTGGGGTCAACTACATGAAACATTTTTTTTTCCATTGTATCCTATTAAGAGTTAAATTATTACAAGTAAAATCAATGCAAAATAAAGAAGAAATAGTATGATGTATATCATATAAGAAAATCCATGAATCAGTACATGATATATGTACTGGTCACTTATGTCATTCATTTTGTTTTTACCATTCAATCATTATTGCAAGTCTATCAATTATGCAATTATAAAGTAGTACTAATATCCATATTCAATAGCAATAAGTAGTAACATAAATTAGTGTTCGTAAGGTCAACATTCATACAATAGTTATAATAATAAGCAGTATCAGTATCAACATTTTTTGTATCTTGATCTTGCGCCTATCATTATAACTCCTGATCAGTTGTCATTTATGACTCTCAATTAGTGTACTCTTTATAACTCCTCTTCAGTGAATCATGTGATAGTCGCTAGGATTCCTTATAATTTTCAATCAATCTCCAACTACTTATAACTCCCAATCAATAATCAATATTAGTATCAGAATCATCCATGAGACAAATAAGATTTTTGAGGTGACCCCTTCAAGTTCAAGTGGTGTCTTCCGCCACGCAGCACTTTTTCCCCTAAGAGGTGACTCTCATGACGTAACACTTTATCCTGTATAGTACTTAATTCCCATCATCAGGTTGGTATATGCCTCTGATATCACTCTCCTAATCACGTACTCATATTCATTCACATCAATCATTTCAATCCATATATATCATATGTACAATTGCACTCTACATTATGTTTTTATAACTATAAGAACATGCTTCCATTAATAGCATGTATCGACCTTATTGGTGATAGAGTGTCAATGTTGTCGCCATCAGAGGCTGAAAATGACATTGCTAGCTTTCTTCAATCTGATGCCCACAGGTGAGCAGTTTTTCTTTTGGCACCAATATTTTTAAGGTCCCCTGTGACGACGAATTTATAGTGGGGTCTTGGGGCACATCCCACACTTCCAGGGGCAGAAACCCTTTGAGCCCGAAGAGCAATTGCCCTCCCTAAAATTTTACTACTACTATTATTATTATTATTATTATTATTATTATACAATTCTGTACATAATTTATCTCCCTCAATCTACGAAGAGAAATAGAGGGCAGGTCGAACCCTGCCATGGGGACCTGTCCCCTTGGACCCCGACATATCTGCCAACAATTATTTAAAAGTTTACAGAGAAAATAGTAGAGCTTTAAATGTCATGATTTTTTTTTTGAATAATTAGAATTGTTGTTTCTAATGATTGTTTTCCTTGGATTGAATATTTTTCCCTGTTAGTGGCTAAATGTTGATGGAAGGAAAATGCAGAGAGAAAAATTTCTGCCCAGCATCAATGATTGAATGAAAGAAGAACCATTAAACTAAGAAGATGAATTTGACTGAACTAACAGAAGGAATGATGTAAAAACAAAGTTTAGCAAGAAAAATGGTGATTGAATTGAGGTGAATGGAGAAGAAGGCTTACTCAAAAAATGTGTAACTGAGTCTAGTTGGTTTGTGAGCTTGTACAAGCTTGACTCAATAAATGATTCTTTAGTCGACCTCAATGAGCTAACAAATCAAGCTTGAACCAACCTAAACTTGGCTCCTCAGTTTGCGAGCCATCTCATTTAAAAAATGTGAATGTAAAATATACTTAAAATGTATAGAAATTCAATAGCTTTAGTAAAAGGGTGTTAAAATTATTTAAGAAGTACTCTTTTTCTTATTTCAAGTGATTTCTCATTTAATCTTTTATTTTTTTTATCAAGTTATTATAATAGTTACTTGAATAAGAATGAACTTCTCTTTTCTGATAAATGACATGCTGCATGAGCTAATTTGAACTTGTATAAGTTTGTTTGAACTCTATTAATTGATTAAGCTCAAACTCACACAGAAGGTGGCTCAAATTCAGCTCCACTTCTGATGTTTTTAAAATAAGCTCCAATGACTATATCACGTGCAATAAATAGTGTTTGACAACATAAGTACTCAGTAAAATTGCAGCAAATACAACAAATTTATTAAATAATTGAATATTTGATGCGCTTTTATTGAGTATTTGCAAAAACACGGTAAATACTCAGTAAAAGCGCAACAAATCCTAATGGTTCTCTTCGTCCGATATCCGCACCTAATAATTTCTCTTCCAACATGCCTATATATATAGCTATATGGTAAGTTTGTAGGCGAAATTGTTTGCTATGGAGATCAAAATAAGCAGCTTGCAAGGGCAAAGGGCACTGGCTAAGTATCCTTGTCATTTTCTTTGAAGAATTCTAGAGAATGTTTTTTTTTTCAACTGGTAATTACTTTTATTAAATAAATAATTTGTAAAAAAATATTAAAAAATACATTGTCAAGCGACTCAAGCCTCTGAGGGTAGAATGCTATCATAAACCGTTGACAAAGGTGGTTTATATAAAATGAGGTTGTTGAACTATTATTGTGGGCAATAGTTTGAAGGTGTTGCCTTCAAACCAGTGGATTGCATGAATATTTTGTATGCCATAATAAGTATGTAGAACATAAATGAAATATGATTGAAAATTTACTTTAGATAAAATTATCTTCGATACAATATACTCATTGTCTCGAAGGTCACCATTCTAGTGAAATCATCTTCTCCTTCACATGTCGTTGGTCCAAAGATGACTTCCTTAGTGATGCCTGCTTCATGCAATTAGTCCCACAAACTAACTCTTTATTGTACTCAAACATTGCCGGCCCGCTAAATCACTAGCTTCCACAATGAAGTGTTAACACTGAACACCTCAGCTGGTCCAACAAAAGTTGCTAATGTAATATCAAGATCTGCTCCAGGATCGTCCAGGACGATCTGAGATCGTCCTGGGACGATCAGTTGAGAAGCTGCTCTAGAATTTGCCCATATTTGTTCCAAGTGTTTTTCTGTATGCATCGTCCAGGCCGATTGGAGACATCGGCCAGGCCGATTGGCACTGTTCATAATATCGGCCGGACAATAGCCCTGGGAGCTGTCCAGGACGATCAAAATGGTCTGATCGTCCCGGGACGATCTGGCGATCGGCCGGGCCGATCTGAAGTTTACTTAAGGAAATTCTGTCATTTGAAGAGAGAGAAAAATCAGATTTTTTATAAAATATCTCTGAGGAGAGAGAAAGTCGAGGTGAATCTTGGAAAAGTTGATTTTCGGACGACGCGGAGCCGTTTTCGTCCGACGAGACTGTTGAGGATATTGCTGTACGCAAGGTAAGGCACATTCCGCCTTTCTCAATTTTCAGAACCGTCGTGTTTGGCGGTATTTTCTGTCCGGATTTTGTTTTCGTTAGCGATTTTCGTCCGTATCTTTTTATTGGTTCAGTTTTTACCGTGTAAGTTTCTGTATATTGTTGGCATGCCGAGTGAGCACATTTTGATTATATTTTGAAGATTTTTGTTCGGGTATTTTTGATTCGACTGTATTTTTAGTCGACTGGATTTTTCTGTAAACTTGGAAATTCTCTGTGCAGTAGAATAAATGTTCTGAAATGTTGATATCTATATTCTGTGCAAATTTGGTAAATTGTTATTTTCAGGAAAATTGTGTAAATTCTGTATACTGCTGTTGTGTTGCCCGATTTTTTGGGTAATTTCTGATTTGTCCGGAATTCTTCTGATTTGATATGCTATCTGTATATACTATAAAAAGGGAGTTATAAGGGGCCTGGATCCTATGAGATTCAGTTAGTGTCTGAGAAATCTGAAATGAGCTCAATATGAATTCTGATATCTGTTCTGTTCCGGATCCGAGGAAATCTGTTTAGGTGCTATATGCACTATATATGTATTCTGGTGCTATATGCACATCTGTTCTGGTGCCGTGAGCACAAAGGATAAGGGGCCTGGATCCTATGAGATTCAGTCAGTGTCAGAAAATTTAGCTATGAATTAAATAATATCTGATATCTGATTCTGATATGATTCTGATACGATTTTGTTCTGTTCCGATATGATTTGAACTTCTGATTCTGTACAATTTCTGATTTCTGTACGATTCTGCTTCTGTTGATTTGATATGTCTGATCTGTTCGATTTGATATCTGTCCGCGATTCTGTTCTGATTTCTGTACGGATTTATCTGATGTGTTGGTTTTGAGATTCTGAGAATTTTGATTGGAGGTTTGTTGCTTTGCTGAGCTGTTGAGCTCACCCTTGCTTTTTGGTGGTTTTCAGGTTCTGGGAAAGGGAAGGAAGTCCAGGAATAGATTTCAGAGTCTGATCAGTATATGTATTATTTTGTACCTTTTGATTTTTGTACAGTCATGACTTTTCTGTTCTGTTTTTCTTTCTGTCTAAAAGCCATGTACTGTATTTGTAGATGATTGTTTTGAGGAAAAGAAAAGATAGATGTTTTGTTCCGCTGCATTAGATGTTTTTAGTAGTTCTGTGTTTGTCTGTTTTATTTAAAATGTTTGGAAGAATCAGTTCCGAACCAAATTCCAAAGCCAGATCCTGGTTAGATATTTTTCTGTCGCGGCCCGGTGCGAACGGGATCCGTCTCGGGTCGGGTCGGGTCGTGACAAACTTTAGTGGTATCAGAGCAATGGTTTTGGAATTTGGGATTGTGTGAAACAGAGCTATAGGAAGTGATCAGTGAGTCTGTCTGGGGGTAGTTTTGGTTTGTTCGGCTTTTTATTGTGTTGTTTTTGTGATAGTTTTCCAGATTTTCTGGATTTTTTTGTATGGATCAGCCAGACCCAGACATGACAGACGGGCAGAGTTCTAGTCAAGCAGCACCAGTGGGGAGTACAGCCCCAGTGGTCGGTGCTGACACGCTTTCACAGTTTGCTACACTTGTTGCTCAGATGATGAGCGAGACTCAGAGTAGAGCTTCTACTGTCCGATCTGATGATCTTGACAGATATTTGCAGTTGTTTTTGAGGTTGAAACCTCCAAGGTTTGAGGGCGCTGTTGAGCCCAGAGCTGCTGAGGAGTGGCTGAGGAGGTTAGAGAAGACTTTTGACGGAATGCAGTGTCCTGCGGATAGGAAGGTTCCGTTAGCAGTGTTTCTATTGGACGGAGAGGCTGAGCACTGGTGGGTTGGCCAGCAGGAGGCCAGATTTCAGGGCAGACTGAACTCTTTAATCATTTGGGAAGAGTTCACTGAGGTGTTTCGAGATTGGTTTGTTCCCCCTTCTGCACGACAGCAGATGCAGGAGAGTTTTCTGAGACTTATTCAGGGGAGCAAGACGGTGATGCAGTATGAGGCTGAGTTTACTGTATTAGCCAGGTACGCTCCGCAGCTGGTTAGCACTTCTGCTGAGAGGTGTTACAGATTTCTGAGGGGATTACGAGACACTCTAAGACAGCCCCTGATACCGTTTCGGATCACTAATTTCTCTGAGCTTGTGGAGCGAGCTCGTCGGATAGAGAATGACCTGATGGCTACTCAGCAGCGATGGACTGCGAGTAGGAAGAGATTTGGAGGTGATGCTTCTGGCAGTGGTTCCTCTGGGAAGAGGAGATTTGTTTTTGGCTCAGGATCTGGAGACTCCAGGAGGAGCGGAGGGTCGTCTGGTACTGCTACCAGTACGACGAGTTCTGGATCAGTCAGTTTGGCACCTGTGTGCCAGAACTGTGGACGACGACACTTTGGCCAGTGCTACAGGATGGCTGGTCTGTGCTTCCGATGTGGTTAGCCAGGACATCGAATTGCAGAATGTCCACAGATGGGATTTGATCAGCGTTCTGAGTTCCGATCTGAGGGCTTTGTCAGACCTGCCGGTTCAGCAGCAGGAAGACTGAAGACTGTTCCTCCATGCCCTGAGGGATTTGTTGGCAGAGGTGGTAGATCTAGTTCTGGACCACGGAGACCACCCACGGTTCAGAGGGAGCAGAGTAGTTCTGTTGCTTCAGCTCCTGCTCCAGTTCAGCCACGAGTTTACAGTCTGAGTCAGCAAGAGGCTCGTGATGCTCCCGATGTTGTGACAGGTATGATTTATATTTCTGATCAGCCCTGTCGTGTTTTGTTTGACTTTGGAGCTAGTCATTCTTTTTTGTCCGAGCGATGTTTTGAGACTTTACATTCGGATTCGATGGTTTTACCGGTTTCTTTGTCTGTGATTTTACCGGCTGGAAATCCTTTGATTGCTCGGAAGTTTTGTTTGTGTGAGATTGAGATTTCTGGCAAGAAGTGGAAATCAAGTTTGATTCTGTTACCGATTTCTTCATATGATGTGATTCTGGAAATAGATTGGTTGAGTCAGTATGAGGCCCAGATAGACTGTCTGAAGAAGCAAGTGAGCTTGCTTATGGATGGAGAGAGATTTGTATTTCAGGGATTACGAGGTATTCTCTCCAGTCTGGTTTCTGTGTTGGAAGTGAGCAGAATGTGGAAGAAGGGATGCCCAGTGTTTTTGGCTTCGGTGCGGGATCTGAACCTGGAGGTTGGTTCTGTTTCTGAGATCCCTGTGGTACGGGAGTTTGCTGATGTTTTTCCTGAGGAGTTGGTTGGTTTACCTCCGGATAGAGATGTGGAGTTCTCTATCGATGTTTTTCCGGGTACCGCTCCGATATCAAAAGCTCCGTACAGGATGGCACCGAAAGAACTTTACGAGTTGAAAGTTCAGCTTCAGGAGTTGGTTGACAGAGGTTTTGTACGTCCTAGTGTTTCGCCCTGGGGAGCACCTGTTTTGTTTGTGAAGAAGAAGGACGGTACACTTCGTATGTGTATTGACTACAGAGATTTGAACAAAGTCATTATCAAGAACAAGTATCCTTTGCCTCGGATTGATGACTTGTTTGATCAGCTTTCCGGATCTTCGGTATTTTTGAAGATTGATTTGAGATCCGGATACTATCAGGTGAAGGTGAAGGAAGCTGATGTGGTGAAGACAGCTTTCAGTACTCGGTACGGGCACTATGAGTTCTTGGTTATGCCTTTTGGGGTAACCAACTTGCCTGCTATTTTCATGGATCTGATGAACCGAGTATTCAGGGAGTATTTGGATCAGTTTGTGATCGTCTTTATTGACGATATTCTGGTATATTCTGCATCTGAGGATGATCATGCCAGACATTTGAGGATTGTGTTGGAGACTTTGAGGAGGCATCAGCTGTATGCCAAGTTCTCCAAGTGTGAATTCTGGTTGAAGAGCATTTCATTTCTGGGGCATGTGATTAGCGGAGAAGGCATTTCTGTAGATCCCCAGAAGATTCAGGCAGTTGCTGATTGGCCAAGGCCGACTACGGTATTTGAGGTACGTAGTTTCTTGGGCATGGCCGGGTATTACAGGAAGTTTGTGAAAGGATTTTCACAGATTTCGACGCCTCTGACGAGACTGACACAGAAGTCGGTTCTTTTTGTTTGGACGCCGGAGTGTGAGGCGAGTTTTCAGAGATTGAAGGATTGTCTGACTTCAGCTCCGGTACTAGCACTTCCGTCAGGTACGGAAGGTTTTCAAGTGTTCAGTGATGCTTCACTGAAAGGACTGAGATGTGTCCTGATGCAGCATGGTCAGGTAATTGCTTATGCTTCGAGACAGTTGAAACCACATGAGAAGAATTACCCGACACATGATTTGGAGTTAGCTGCTGTTGTGTTTGCTTTGAAGATTTGGCGTCATTATCTATATGGCGTCAGATGTGAGATCTTTACTGATCATAAGAGCCTGAAGTACATTTTTACCCAGAAGGATCTGAATCTGAGACAGAGAAGGTGGCTCGAGTTGATCAAGGACTATGATTTGACTATTCAGTATCAGCCTGGGAAGGTGAATGTGGTAGCAGATGCTTTGAGTAGGAAGTCTTCTGGATTATCAGGTATGCAGCTTACTTTTGATGACTTTCTGATTCGTGATATGGAACACTTGCAGTTGGAGGTGATTCCCTCCAGTGGTTTGGAGTTAGCTCAGATGAGCATTCAGTCTTCTTTGGAGACAAGAATTCAGGAAGCCCAGAAGTCAGATTCTGATTATTCAAAGTTGATTGCTCAGATTGGATCTGGTAAGACTCCTGAACTTCGAATTTCTGATTCTGGTGCTATTTTCTGTAAGAACGGTTGTGGGTACCTGTGTTTGGAGATTTGAGGTAGGAGATTCTGTACGAATCTCATCATTCAGGCTACACTGTACATCCAGGCAGTGGTAAGATGTATGCTGATATGAAACTTTTGTTCTGGTGGCCTGAAATGAAGAAAGATGTGGTAGAGTTTATGTCGAGATGCGAAGCCTGTCAGTTGGTGAAGGCAGAGCATCAGCGATCAGGTGGACTGTTGCAGTCGTTGCCTATCCCTAAGTGGAAATGGGAGGAGGTAACGATGGATTTTGCGATGGGTTTTCCTCGATCTAGACAAGGGCACGACGCTATTTGGGTGGTTGTAGATTGATTGACGAAGTCCGCCCATTTTCTTCCGATCAGACAGACCGATCCGGTGGATCATTTGGCACAGATATATGTGAAGGAGATAGTTAGATTGTACGGTGTGCCTCGAGTGATTGTTTCTGATCGAGATGGACGCTTTACTTCCAGACTTTGGAAAGGCATTCAGCAAGGCTTGGGTACGAAACTGCATTTCAGTACAGCCTTTCATCCTCAGACCGACGGACAGTCTGAGAGGACTATTCAGGTACTGGAAGATCTGTTGAGGCTTTGTGTTCTGGACTTTGGCAGAAGCTGGGAGGATCATATCCCACTGATTGAGTTTGCTTATAACAACAATTTTCAGTCCAGTATCGGTATGGCACCGTACGAGGCTCTGTATGGCAGGAAGTGCCGTACTCCTTTGACTCTGACGGAGGTCGGAGATAGACAGGCTTTGGGTGCCGCTTTTGTTCAGGAAACTGTTCAGAAGGTCAGTTTGATTAAAGAAAGATTGAAAGCCGCTCAGGATCGACAGCAGAAGTATTACAATCAGAAGCACAGGTTTGTCGAGTTTCAAGTTGGTGACTTTGTGTATGTCAAAGTCAGCCCGATGAAGGGTGTGAGCAGATTTGGACAGGTGAGCAAGCTTAGTCCAAGGTATGTTGGACCTTTTGAAATTTTGGAAAGGATTGGAAAATCTGCTTACAGATTATTGCTTTCTGATTCTATGCCTGACGTACATAATGTGTTTCACGTATCCACTCTGAGGAAGTGGGTATCCGACTCTGGGAAGAAGGTATCTGCTGATGAGGTTGAGATTCAGGAGAATCTGGCGTTCAAGGAAGAGCCAGAGTTGATTTTGGCCTACGACGTCCGAAAGTTAAGAAATAAACAGATTCCGATGGTTAAAGTCCAGTGGAAGCACCGGACTACACGGGAAACGACTTGGGAGAAGGAGTCTGATATGAGACAGTCGTACCCGTACTTGTTTTGACTGAGTTTGGATTGGATAATATCGAGGACGACATTTTTCTGAGTTGGGGAGATTGTAATATCAAGATCTGCTCCAGGATCGTCCTGGGACGATCAGTTGAGAAGCTGCTCCAGAATTTGCCCAGATTTGTTCCAGGTGTTTTTCTGTATGCATCGTCCAGGCCGATTGGAGACATCGGCCAGGCCGATTGGCACTGTTCATAATATCGGCCGGACAATAGCTCTGGGAGCTATCTAGGACGATCAAAATGGTCTGATCGTCCCGGGACGATCTAGCGATCGGCCGGGCCGATCTGAAGTTTACTTAAAGAAATTATGTCATTTGAAGAAAGAGAAAAATCAAATTTTTTATAAAATATCTCTGAGGAGAGAGAAAGTCGAGGTGAATCTTGGAAAAATTGATTTTCGGACGACGCAGAGCCGTTTTCGTCCGACGAGACTGTTGAGGATATTACTGTACGCAAGGTAAGGCACATTCCGCCTTTCTCAATTTTCAGAACCGTCGTGTTTGGCGGTATTTTCTGTCCGGATTTTATTTTCGTTAGCGATTTTCGTCCGTATCTTTTTATTGGTTCAGTTTTTACCGTGTAAGTTTCTGTATATTGTTGACGTGCCGAGTGAGCACATTTTGATTACATTTTGAAGATTTTTGTTCGGGTATTTTTGATTCGACTGTATTTTAGTCGACTGGATTTTTCTGTGAACTTGGAAATTCTCTGTGTAGTAGAATAAATGTTTTGAAATGTTGATATCTATATTATGTGCAAATTTGGTAAATTATTATTTTCAGGAAAATTGTGTAAATTCTGTGTACTGCCGTTGTGCTGCCCGATTTTTTGGGTAATTTCTGATTTGTCCGGAATTCTTCTGATTTGATATGCTATCTGTATATGCTATAAAAAGGGAGTTATAAGGGGCCTGGATCCTATGAGATTCAATTAGTGTCTGGGAAATCTGAAATGAGCTCAATATGAATTCTGATATCTGTTCTGTTTCGGATCCGAGGAAATCTGTTTAGGTGCTATATGCACTATATATGTATTCTGGTGCTATATGCACATCTGTTCTGGTGCCGTGAGCACAAAGGGAGGCATAAGGGGCCTGGATCTTATGAGATTCAGTCAGTGTCAGGGAATTTAGCTATGAATTAAATAATATCTGATATCTGATTCTGATATGATTCTGATACGATTTTGTTCTGTTCCGATATGATCTGAACTTCTGATTCTGTACAATTTCTGATTTCTGTACGATTCTGCTTCTGTTGATTTGATATGTCTGATCTGTTCGATTTGATATCTGTCCGATTCTGTTCTGATTCATGTATGGATTTATCTGATGTGTTGGTTTTGAGATTCTGAGAATTTTGATTGGAGGTTTGTTGCTTTGCTGAGCTGTTGAGCTCACCCTTGCTTTCTGGTGGTTTTCAGGTTCTGGGAAAGGAAAGGAAGTCCAGGAATAGATTTCAGAGTCTGATCAGTATAGGTATTGTTTTGTACCTTTTGATTTTTGTACAGTCATGGCTTTTCTGTTATGTCTTTCTTTCTATCTAAAAGCCATGTACTGTATTTGTAGATGATTGTTTTGAGGAAAAGAAAAGATAGATGTTTTGTTCCGCTGCATTAGATGTTTTTAGTAGCTCTGTGTTTGTCTGTTTTATTTAAAATGTTTGGAAGAATCAGTTCCGAACCAAATTCCAAAGCCAGATCCTGGTAAGATATTTTTCTGTCGCGGCCCGGTGCGAACGGGATCCGTCTCGGGTCGGGTCGGGTCGTGACAGCTAAGGTCCCATGAACACCATCAAAACTAATTACAAACTTTGTTGGTCCCTAGAACTAGTTTGAACAACATCGGTCCCACAAGCTTTCTCAAATATCACCGACCCAACGAATTCTTCACGCACGCAATCAATCCAATCTTTATCTTCCCTACCGAACATTGTTCATCAAGATCATGGAATTCAAAGGAGAAGAAATTCACAATATTCGCACAATACGGTTCGAACAAAGCTGAAATCTTACTTCGAGTTGTGGTTCAAATCTTATTCTCCTTCGTACTCATTTAAACCAGTTTCAAATGAATAAAAATTCATAAGCAATCTACGAATACAAGAGATTATTTTTCAATGAAGATAATTTCATCTAAGACAAAGCATGTTTTCAAAAAAAAAAAAATTATGAACATATTGAACAAATTTAGGCCATTATGAGGCATGAAAAGTAAAATCTTTCTTTCTTTATTTCTTATAAAAATATTTCAGTGACTGTTGCAGTGTTTGAATGCCAACGGTCAAATCTTGTAAAGCTTCATCTTATGAGCTTCCATTTGGCATGAATTATAATTCAGGAATAAATAAGAACAAATTAATAAATAGAAATACGTCGTTGACAATGGAAGGGACAAAATATTTAGATAGAAAGAATGGTCAAAGTCAACAATTATAGAATTATAATTTTTTTAATTATAAATATTAAAAAAAGTATGAACTTTAATGACTTTCAAAATTGACTAATTTTAACTATTTTATTATTTGCAATCAAGAGTATGAAACTTTGAAATTTTATGAGGATTTTGAACAATCTGTAATTCTGTAGCATTAAAATGCAATTTTATGATTGTGTCATTTTTTGCAGTCTTCACTGATTTTATTAGAATTTGAGTGCATTCCTCAAGCATTCATGGTTGCATCATATCTTAGTGGAATAGAATAATGTTTCTCCTAAATTCAAATTTATGTGTGAGCGACATTATAATTTATCAATATTCTGTGTGTCCTCTGAATTCTTATTTTTAAAGGGTTATCTGATTCGAATTAAAGTAGTGTAAAGTATTTCTAAAAATAGGGTTATGAAAATATTGATGTTTTGTTGGATGAAAAAGAAATGCAAAGTAAAGTAAATGTATTCATTTTTGTAGTAAACTAAATTCGCCTAGTTTTGCACGAGAATCGTTTATACCGTAAGCGACTAGTTTGACCGCTGTCACCACCGATTGCTCGCCGATGACCACCACCGATCACCATTGCCACTGACAACCGTCATCACCCACTGCCGCTTGTTGCCCCCCGGCCCGCGGCCACCACCAGACACCATTGTTGCCACCCATTGACCCACCATAGGCAGCCACTAGAGCCTTTGCTGACCTCCAACCATTTTTGAATTTCGACTGCATTTATTTTACTTCAACCCAAACTAAAAAAAGACATTCACTTTGAAATAATTCTATGACAACCCAACACCTGCCGCCTTCCAATAAAGTAGAAACTGCATCCTCCATCTCATCAATATATGTGCTTCCTTGCCATCTAGAGAATGCCCCAACAATAGTCCAAGTATGCAACCAACTATAACCCTATTTACTATCATAGGTGCCATGCCATCCAGGGAAAAGACATTTGCTGCATCCTCCCACCATATGAAGACCCGTGAGACAAATCAGTGCAGGACAACTCAAGGGTTTGTAAACATCCAACAAATCAAACTTCTATCTGACGCTAGACTTATGTCCATTGTTGGACTTCTACCCGACGCCGTCCTTCTGACCTCGATCGCCAGACAACAGTCTTTATGACCTCCATCGCGCATCGACAATGGTTCTTCCGACTTATGTAGCCTGTCGACTGCAATCCTTCCAACTTATGTCGCCCACTAACTACAGTCATTCTAACCTCCGTCGCCCACCGACTTGGCCTTTCCTAACCAAAGAAACACGTCAATAGTGATTCTTCCTGGTTCCACCATGTAACACACTATATATGATGTATATTTGTTACATCAAGCCAAGGCTAGGCCCCCTAATAAAGTTACTCATTTGTAATCATTTACAAATACAAGTTGATTCATTCAAATTGAGTTAGGCCCTATGATTTTTCTCCTTTTTCAAGTTTTCCACATAAAAATCTTAATGTCTCTTATTAATACCACACTCTCTTTTTATCTGATTCCGTGATATACCATCATACAAAACTAAAACGTTAAACTTTATACTTCTCTACCACCACGAATATTCCATGCCGCAATAGTTATAAATTTATACACATAGGCCTTGTATGGAATGTCTTTTTTATTACTTTTTAAAGTGATTTTTTAAAATAAAAATTTTAATTTTTACATAAAATTATTATTTTAAGAAGCAACAAAAACAATCATATAGATATCCAAAATTATTTTATTATAAATTTATACCATTAGACTTTGTTTGAAATGACTTTTTATCACCTTTTAAAGTAACTTTTTAATATAAAACTATTAATTTTTATATAAAAATTTACTTGAAAAAGTACTTAAAAAAATCATTCCAAATAAGGCTATATTTCCAACCTTGCTATGACTAACTAGAAAAAAAAATTCAAATTCGATCTAAACTTGGAAGCTTGTATATATACTTAATTTTAATTTTTTTAAAGATTGTTAAGAAAGAGAAAGAAGCTTCACAATTCAAAGCCTTTGATGTAACCAATGAAACAGCATTTTTCTTTAACGGGAAATGACATCCTACTTTTAGAGCTTGTTCTGTTGCTAATGGCTACTTAAATGATCTTATTTTTTGTTGGAATACTATTGTGCACCTCGGTTTTAAGGGTTGGAATATTTCTCCTTGCCACTTATCTTCTCGAGTGGACTGTTTTGACAACTATATTTTATTTTCCCCGAATGTTCATAATTTTTTTAAATGGAAAAAATTGGGTATCATATCTCTTACTTATGCAAGGGATAACATCTATGACAGGTTTGATGTTAGTTTCCTTTATTCTATTTTATTTCAAGCTTTTTGCAAGAACCTTTTGGAGCAGTGTTGCTTGTTCCTGAAATTTTACGGGAAGGGAAGAGATTGAGCTTAAAGAGTATCCTTATTTCTTTTATCCTTTTTGGGTGAGGGTTTCTTGCAACCTAGAATATCCTTATGTGATTTTGTATATGGCAGTAGGGAATTTGAGCTCATAGGATTTTTTTTTACTTTTTATTGTAGCTCTTTTGAGCATTAGGGAGCTCGAGGTCCCTTTAAGGACATTGTACTTTTTTTAAATTTAATCAATGCATAGGACCCTTCTTGGGTTTAAAAAAAATGAATACTTTAATTATTAGATTAACATATTTTGTAATAAATAAGTATATTGCACATGTCTAGATGTTTGCTTAAAACATCACTTTTATTTATTTCTTCCTTTAAAGTCCCACACATGTATTGAAGAGAGGGGGTTTCACATTGTGGCACTTCAAACACTAGTGTCGTTGTGTTGCAAGCGGGTCTACGTAGTTTTCTTTCTCATTTTTCATCTTTAACTTCGTCAGTGGGGGGGGGGGGGGGGGCTTGCATTGCAATGCTCCAAACACTTGTGTCGTTGCACTGCGAGCGGGCCTTGTTCATTCATCTTAGAGCACTTCGAATTACAACACCTATAAACTTATTTATAGACATTTACATATAGTGTGATGACTTGCAAAGCAACCTAATTTAAAATTGGATAATTATCTAAAAGTAGGTGTATGGAGTTGCTTTAAGGAGTTAATTAAAATGAAGCATAGTAGCTAAAATTAATAGCTCATGCATCGATGATCAAACTACTTTTTTCGTGTTCCCCCACATATATTTGTTCCTTTCTTTACACTATTATTATTATTATTTTCATTTTGTATAGAATCCATATTTAATAGTAGAATTATCAATATCTCTTCACACTAAATATAAACAATCTCAACACTACTATACAACAAAAACAACAACATTATCAAGCCTTTATCCCACTACGTGGGATCGGCTACATGAATCCTTTTTCTCCATTGTGTCCTATTAAAAGTCAAATTCTCATTTAAATCTAATAAAGAAAGGTCATTCCTAATATTTTATAACCAAGTCTTTTTAGGTCTACCCCTACCTTTCTTAACATAAGTCAAATCTAATACCTCTGCTCTCCTAACCGGGTCATCGGAAGGCCACCGTTTTATGTGACCAAACCATCTAAGGCGACTCTCTCTAATCTTATCTTATACTAGAGCTACTCCAACCTTTTCACATATATGCTCATTTCATATCCTATCTCTAAGGGTAAATCCACTCATCCACCTGAGCATCATCATATCTGCCACTCTAAACTTAATATTATGCTTCTCTTTTAATGGCCAACATTCGGCACCATAAAGTATTGCAGGCCTCACTACCATCTTATAGAATTTACCCTTAAGTTGGAGGGGTACATTTCTATCACATAACAAGCCCGATGCATTCCTCCACTTCAACCATCCAACTTGAATTCTGCTGATAATATCCCCATCTATTTCACCATCAATCTGAACAATAGATCCAAGATATCTAAAACGTACTCTTATTATTGACTTGATCGCCCAAAGTTACAATCCCATCACTAGGTCTATTACTACTAAAATTACACTCCATATATTCCATTTTAGATCTACTCAAGAGAAAACCTTTAGAATCTAAGGTTGACATCCATAATTTAAGTTTACCTTCAACTCCCTCTCTAGTCTTATCAACAAGAAGAATATCATAAGCAAAAAGCACACACCAAGGTACATCCTCTTGCAAATGTCTAGTGAGAACATCCATGATTAAAGCAAAAAGATATGGGCTTAAGGCTGATCCTTGATGTAACCCAACCGAAATAGGGAAATACTTGGTCAATCCACCTTGTATTTGAACACAAGTAATAGCTTCTGCATACATATCTTTAATGATTTGAATATAAGCATTATTGACTCCTTTCTTTTCAAGAACTCTGCATAGCACTTCTCTTGGAACTTTATTATATGCTTTTTCTAAATCAATAAATATCATATGTAGATCCTCCTTATTTTCTCTATATTTCTCCATCAAACCTCTTAATAAATGTATGGCTTCCATAATTGACCAACCCGGCATGAATCCAAATTGATTTTGAGAAGCATTAGTATCACGCCGCAACCTATGCTCCATAACTCGCTCCCATAGTTTTAAAGTATGACACATTAACTTAATACCTCTATAATTCATACAATCTTGTGCATCACCTTTATTCTTAAAAATAAGAATTAACACACTCATTCTCTACTCATATGGCATCTTTTTAGTCATCAAAATAGTATTAAAAAGTTTAGTAAACCAAGAAATTCCTTCATCTCCTAAGCATTTCCACACCTTTATTGGAATATCATCAGTTCCAACAGCTTTTCCACCCTTCATTTTCTTTAAAGCCTCTCTAACTTCAATTTTACTAATACATTGATAAAAATAAAAATCTTTATTTTCATTTAGGGTACTAAGGTCACTATAGTCAATCTTATTTTCACAATCTTTATTAAAATGTTTAGCAAAATATATCATCCACATTTGTTGAATATCATCTTCTACGAAAAGTATTTTTTGATCTTCATCCTTAATACACTTCTCTTGAACTAAATCCTCACTACTCCTATCTCTTTGTTTGGCTAACTTATACATATATCTTTCTCCCTTCTTAGTATCTAATATATTATATAAATCACTAAAAGCTAATGTCTATAACACTGTCGTTGTCAGGTCCCAAGTCTTGGATGAGAAAAGTGGAGGGTTGTGTTAGGTAGTCGACAGCCAGCGTAAAATTTGTCGAACAATAATGACATGAATCTTTTAAGAAATCTCAACATTACTATAAGATAAAAAAATTGTTGATGGGTAATTTCATGACCTAACTAGCATGCCCAAGATGAGGAAAAAAAGATTAGAAAGAGAAACAAAGAATTTAGAGTGAGAATATCTGGAATTTCATTGGTTTGAGTATAAAAAAATGTGTACCATGGGCTCCCATGCTTGTATTAGATGGTTTTGTCCTTGATTTTTTCTTGTGGTGTTGTATACTCTAGCGCTGCAATGTTGTACACTCAGGTTGGTTGGAGATAAATAATAGAGCATCACAACGTTGAAACTTTGGTTGGAGACAAAGAATGGAGCACGGCGACTCTCAACACCAGTGTCTTTGTGCTGTGAGTGGGCATGGGCAATTTTCTTTCTCATTTTTTAATTTTTAACTTGAAGGGTTGCATCTTGATTTATTTTATGTAGAGAACAAAAAATGAAGTGAAGAGAGATAAGGGGAAAATAAGAGAGTGAGCAGACCTGCACAATTCCTCTCCAATGTTTGTAGTAAACTTCTTGGTGTGGTGTGGTTTTGTGGTTATTTTCCGATTTTACATTTTTCAACCTTAAATCCTGACGATCTTTTTTTTCAGCTTTATTTTATTTTCCTTATTTGTGTTCGCTATATGATTTTATTCAACAATTGACTTGACTCGAGGAAGTCATCGACTTGCTAAAATGAATGCTAGCGAGTAGCTTCTATGCATGAACAACTACACCCAAGCTCAAGAGAGTATAACCCGAATGAACCATAAGACTTATTCACGGTGATCCTAGCATGTCAGTATCGGCGAGTTACTTTGTAACCAATGTCATCAAACTTTTGAGACATTTGCATGTATAATGACCATATAAATCTTATATTCTTTGTCTCAACAATGAATCCATATTTCCCATATCATGTTATTTCTTTTGCCTTTGCAACATAGAGTTGACTTCTAGATTTAACCTAAGCTAACAACTTAAATAATTTACATGCTATGAGATAAGAAAGAGATCGTTTGTTGTAACAGTTGCGTCTGCTTGCAGCCGGCAATTTGGCTCATTTACTTGGCTGTTCTAATAAATAACAACTCTGCCCTTCAAAAAATTTATGAGTAATTTCTGTATTGTAAGATAGTTCTTTCTAAATATATATTATTTTTATTATAGAATTATTGTTATCTATGATTATTTTTTATTTTTTATTTTTAAAAAAAGACAGAAAAATGACTTTCAATCTGATTTTTTTATTGCATTATATTTTAAGCTGAATATTCTCATTTTTTTCGTTTTTTTTTCTATATATATATATATATATATATATATATATATATATATATATATATATATATAATAAATCGATTATTACCAGCCGGCAAAGGCAATAAATTGCACAGCTAAGAAAATTAAAATATTACTATTTAATAATAAAAAAAAAGAGTTGGTAAGCATAAATTTAATTAGGTAAAACTTTATGTTTAGTAGCTTTCAAAATTTTGTATCAATTATAATAATTACTGCTCAATAATGATGTGATATTTATCTTAGCATTTAATTTTATATTTATTTATATAACATTTGTTGAATATTTAAATCACATTAATATATATATATATATATATATATATATACTTTTGATGTGATTATAAATAAATATAAATATTTAGATATCCAATATATAAATAAATAAATAGTTTGTATTCATAAATTAAATCTACTAAATATATATTATAAAATTATATAATACTAATCTACCAATTTCTCAAATATTGACTTATGACTCATTAATATATTTTTTAAAAAAGTATTGTTTTGATTTTTGTCACAATGACTACTTCTGTTATGCTAAATGGAGAGGACCAAATCTTCTGAACCCTCTTATATATTCCTCTCATACGTGAACTCTTTTTATAACAACCAACCATTAACACAACAGTTTCATCTTCTCTGTTACTCCGGCGGCCATGGCCGACGTCGACATGGGTGGCGGCGACAAAGCACCAGGCTTTATTAAGCTCTTCGGTACTTTTATTGTGGCCCACAAAAATCCTTCCAAGAAAAGATCGGCAGCGACGGTGATGGCGGCGGCGGTGTTGCCGTGCCCTCGGTGTAAGAGCCGGGAGACGAGGTTCTGTTACTTCAATAACTACAGCGTCAACCAGCCTCGACATTTCTGCAAGGTCTGCCACCGCTATTGGACGGCCGGCGGCACTCTGCGCAATGGTCGTGGCAGAGCCGGTGGACGTAACCGCTTATTTGAACGCGCTGCAGGAGACGGCGGTTCTTGTGACGGCGGCTGTGGAGAGGTATAATGGAGATGCCGGCGGCGGCGAGGAAGTTGCGGAATCGTGTTGAAGAGTTCTGTTGACTTTTTTTTTTAATAAAAACAAAAAAAAATTAGCTTTTTATGTAGAGATTTGAGCCCTCAGCCTTGAGGAAGTGGATTAATTTGATTTGAGGAAGTGCAGTCTTATCTAAGCCAATTAAGGGTTTTTAAAGTTACATAATCAATTTTAATTTATGATATTTTGACTCAAATTTTCTACTAAAAAATAATTTATGATCAACTATGACTTGATGTTAGTTTATCTTAATTTGTATGCACAAGTTTACTCAATAAAAATCTATATAAAAGACATAAATACTATGCTATCTTAGACCATCTTCAACCGAACTATATGCCACCGTAAATCATCCACCATTCGCTGCAATCGAACTTTAAATCTCACGTCAAAATTCGGTAGGTGAACAATGCGACGCCAATATTGACGTCGCACTGTTCACCCACACCAAAAAGTTGATTTGCGAATTTGCATAAGAAGAACGAGAAAGAAAAGAAAAGCGTGCAAAAGATGAGAGAGATGGTTTACCTTTGCAGGAAGCGCATGAAAGATGAGAAAAATAGAGTTTGATTGGAGATGAATTACACCATTTTGAAGTTTTATTATATTTTAGAGTGGAAAGTGGGTTTTTCAGTTGGAGATGCCCTTAGTCATATCTCAAAAAAATCTCATTGCATTAAACACAAAGAAATAAATAGAGAGTGAGAGAGATTAGAAAAAAGCTTAAGATCAAATATGAGTATGTATGAGAATTATAATCAAATTAGAAGTTTGTTAGTTTTTTATTTGTTACACATAAAAAAAAAAAATTGGGGGCATTTTTTTGGTGGCTCAATCATACATTTCTCAAGTAAAATTATCTTACACTTATTTATATTAGGTCATCTTAGCAAAAAATGAGCTAAAAAATGTTTTTGTTTGAAAGTAGATCAAATTGAGCCCTCACTTGCCCTCACTCATTGAACTCACCAACAAATAAGTAAGAAGTGAGTTCCATTCTATAAGCAAGAAATACACCTTACATTTTGCTATTTTTTGCTTGTAATAATAGTAAAAGAAGATTTAAATAAATATGATTATAGGTTAGAGTATTACTATTTTTCCTATATTGATAATAAAGTAATGAAAAACTAAAGTGAGAGTAGATAAAAATAAAACTCCTTATAGTTCAAACCAACTTATAAATTAAATGACTTTACAATGTTTGAGTTATAGCAAAACATATAAATATTACTATAATTCTATAAATTTGACTTTGAAGTTCAAAACAATGAATCAAATACTTCTAAAAACTTGAGTGTAATTTGTCTATAAATTAACTAAAGGAATGATGCCTATGGGATATTTTTTCACATGTTAATTAATGCTTCACTCTGCATAAATTGCCATTAATTTTTTTCTTATATATGTTATATATAAATTAAATTTGTGATGTATATATTTAAATAATAAAATAATCTAAAAATAATGCCCCAAATTAGGCTCAACAGTGAGACTCAAGGTACCACCTAAGCAAAAGTACATGCAGACATGGGTCCTAGTCTATTTGAAATGATTCTACTAGTGTTTATCATCGATTACAAATGATGTTATTTTTAAGAGGAAAATGTCCGATCCTGATATACAGTAGTAAACATTCAATGCATATAATGTATTATTCGGAGGAAGTTAGAAGAGCCCAATGGAATTGTATATGTGTTTAAGAGTTCATTTGTATGTTTGTTTCATCATACTCCTTTGAGGAGGATAGATCATAAACCAAGAAGTTCAACACAAAATTCTGGAGTTGTTATTAAGAATCGGAGTTGGTGGTAGAGCGCCACAAAGGGATTTTTCCTTGAAGTTTTACCATTTTGGCATTGTAAGGTTGATGGGTACCTCATAATCAAATGGAAAGAATTGATATGTCACTAAAATTTCATCTTACTCGAGCATGAATATCAATGCAAATATGAGATTAAATTTCAAAAATTAAAAAAATGGAACCATCTAAACTCCAATTTCTGCAAGCTTACATTCAAATTCAACATCTTGATGATATAAACCCAAAGACCCAAAAATCGATCCGATCCAATTCAGGCCCAAATGGGCCAAAATCAAGTGTCTGAAGCATATTTAGAAGGTTTAATACATTAATTGGATGACCAAATGATCATCCAATATGGCATGATTATAGTCAAATTGAGCGACTTGATGAGACGAATCCAACGAGCTTAAGATCGATTAATTTTAGCATCATTAAGGCACATAAATGCTTGATAAATGATCTATGATCAAGGGAATTGTTATCAGCCATCCAATGGAACACTCCCAACATTCCCTTGATCTTCTCCATATTTACAAGGCATGTCACTCCAAAAAAATTATAAATAAACCCTCATTATTCACATGAGAGAATGAAGAAGGAAGAAGGAAGAAAGATGAAAATTTGATAGCCTCTTACCACAGGCCGCCGTCAGACTTCTGCTTCTTCGTTGGCCACCACCAAATTTCTTGCCAACCCCCGATTGTTGCCAAACTTTTGCCTTTTCATTGGCTGTTGTCGGATCTCTTCTCGACCGCTGATCGTTGCAAGATTTCAGATTGTTCATTAGCTACTGTCAAATTTCTTCCTAACTATCGACCATCATTGGATTTCTATTATTTTTTTAAAGATTGCCAGATCTCCAACCATTATTAGACCTCTACTAAACATTCTCCTAACTGATGCAACTTGATTTCTAACATTTATCCTGTAACATCTCGTATTTTGACCCAAATAAATAAATTTTTGAAGGAGTCATTATAAGTCCAAAATATAATGGCCATCAATACACAAAAAAAAAAAAGAGTCCAAAATATAAATCACCTTAATCATAGCATTGATATTATAGTAATTTAATTATATGATTTTTTATATATATATAATTTTTGGGCACTGATGATAATTCTTAAAAAATTAGCACCTATAGTACAAGTGGAGATTTTAAAACCGTTAGTTATATATTTTGTAAATTGATTTCACCAATATTTTCTAAATGAAATAATTTATTTTATATTTTAATAATTTTTTAAGACCCAAAATGATTTTTATGAATTTTATATTGAAATTTTAATTTATTATATTATTCAAAATATCTTAAGACATTAGTTTAATATTAAATGATTAAATCCTTTGATTTCTTCTTCAAGCAACAGAGGCTGGGTTAGATAAAAATGAAATAAAAAGTGAGGAGAGAGAAAATTAATAACTAGATTTGGAGGTTGCGGAGCGATTTTTGTTACTCCGTCAAGTTAGTAGGTTTTCTCATGTTTATGTAAGGAACCTTTATCGTATTTTTGATTTCAATAATAAAGGGTTTTGATAGGTCAAATAAAGGCTATAATCTAAATAAGTTAGATTTAGTATAGTTATAGATGACAAATTTGGGAGGGATTTTGGATGGAACTTTGTGGGTAAAATGCAGATAAATGGATATGGAATGGTACTCAGGGGATGACTATAGAATAAGTTCATAGCAAAAAAATATAAATATAAATATGATATAATTTCTACTCACCAAAATAGAAAGTTTATAGAGATCACCAAACCTCTTCATGTGAGGGTCGACCACCAATTCTCCACTTATTGGATTAAACGCTATTTTTTGTAAGCACATATAATATTTATAGCTATTTTATAATGCATGAAATAGAAATAAAATTAAATGGAGAGAGAAGATGGGGCTAACCTACTTGAAGAGGGCAAATGGGTAGTTATACACATAAAAAAGTATAATCACATCTTTCAATGAGGAGGTTGACAATAAATGCTTGAATTGATTTTTATTAACCATCAATTTTATTTAAATTCATGAATCTTTTTTCTCTATTATGGCCTATTAAGAGTTAATTTCTCATTTAAATCTAATAAAAATATTATTTCTAAAACTTTCTAACCAAATCATTTTAAGTATATTTCTTGTGACACTTATAGCCTCAGGCATTTAGTTCCGCTAGTTCCAACCCGATTGAAAAAAGGTAAGATTATATGAACTTTTGAATTTTCAACTATATGCATATCTTTGGAAGTGTTTTAATGCATGATATTGATTGGATGTGCTCCGAATGTGTTCTAAGTATTGCATGTGAATTTTGACAAAATCCGAGAATGTCACTTTTGGAGCATAGTTCCACTGGGTGTTTGAGCGCAGCAGCGCTGCACTCAGCCAAGGCATCAAAAAATGATATTGTGGTGCCAGCTCTTTGTTTGTTGAAGATTTTTGAGCACCGCAGAGCTAGGCCATTATGAACTTATTTAATATTTATATTTTCCATTTAATTCAATCATTTTCCTTCAAGCAGTAGACGTGTAGGGGAGAGAAAGAGAGAGGTTGGATAGATAAAATTCACATTTTGCGCTGCTTAGGGCCTTTTTCAGTCGTCGACCCTATTAAGAAAGTTGTCTGGATTTAGGAAGGTCATATTATGCCTATCTAAGTTTCAAAAATATAAAATTTTACTGAATTTTTTTATTAAAATTATAACTATGTTAGTGAAAAAACATTTAACTTTATAGCGGTAAAGCTTTCAAAATGTAAATTTTTATATATTATAGTGAACATGATTATGAATATTTTTTTTTGAAATTTTATATCGAATATGGTGAAATTTGTACTATTTTAATCGAACAGAAATTAATCTGAACACTGAAAATAACATTGTAGTTCAATAAATATCTTAAAATAGTGTTTCACACATTCATATGTAATTTGGTTATGTTTTGACAATGTGAAAATTATCTTAGTAGGAAATTCATTTGTTAGCCAATATACAGTATTGTACAATTCTGACATGCATTTTGTTTTGCTTTAACTATTACAATGTGATGAAATATATGCTTATGTGATGAAGCATATGTTTATATGTTTGAAATCATGTGAGTTATAAGGGGTCAGAATCCTTAGAGATTTTATTTGTGCCAGAATTTATTATGATACTTATAAGGCATGCTATGATGACTATAAACCATGTTTTGGTACCTACATGCATATCTAGTGCTATAAGCACATAAGAGAGATATATGGGGTCAGAATCTTTTGAGATTCTATATGAGACTGAAATATGTGATATGAATTGATATATGATATCTTTTAGTAGTTTAGTTGTCTATAATTTTATTTAAATGAACATTGGAAGAGACTATGAACATTCCAAAACAAATTCTTGAGAATTGTCTATCACAGCTAAACAATGGGATATATCATGATCGGGTTGGGGTGCAACACTTCTACCTTTCTTAATATATACCAAATATAATTCTTTTACTCTCCTACCTAGATTATTGGAAGGCTAAAATTTTTTGTGACCAAATCATCTAATGAAGCACTCTCTAATATGATCTGCTACTGGAGCTACTCAATCTTGTTCATGTACATACTCATTTCACATCTTTTCTCTAAGTGTAAAGCTACTCATCCATCTGCCCATCATCATCTTACAACACTACACTTAACTTTATGTTTCTTTTTTAATGACCAACATTCTATCCCATATAATAATGCAAGTCTCACCACCCTCTCATAGAATCTTCCCTTAAGTTTTATATGGGCTTAAATATGATATTTGTTGCAATACAATTGAATTAAATTAATATTTAGGCAAACAATCTTATAATTGAATTCTCCAATTTTGCATAAATAAACCAAATATAATAAGAATTTTCAATTATTTAAAATTTTATATTTAGAATAAATTGTCAAATAATTTATTTAAATTTAATTAAATATTGCATATATTATCAAATAATTTTTAAGATTTTTTTTTTAAAATATTTGGGGCAATACTTCACTCACACAATACATATGTTAGACTTAAATTTAAGACATCTTAATTGAAAGTACAAAAGAAAAAAGTGCTGCATAATTTTTAAGATTTAACCATCATAAAATTTAAAGGAATTTACATACATACCACTTTATTTCATACTATTTACATATATATATATATATATATATATATATATATATATATATATATATATATAAAAGTCAAAACTTTAATATTACACTCCTCTCTTCGCCTACCGCCGCAACAACGGCGCTCCTCATCCGCCACCTTCGGCCATCACTGGCGCCGGCCACTTTCCACATCGACCCTTCCCTTCTTCTCCGCCTCTGCACCATCCTCTACCAGCATCAACTCTCCCCAGACCCCAAACTCCACTCCCACCTCCTGCGCCTTCCCCTTCCCTCCTGCCCCTCCTCCCTCGACTACCTCCTCCTCGACATATGCACCCGATTCCCACTCTCATGGCGCCCACCTCACCGCTTCCACCTCTTCCTCCTCTCCCTCTACCCCTCCTTCTCTCTCTCCCCCACCGCCGCCTCCAAACTCCTCGACGTCTTCGGTAAATCCCGCAACATCGATCTCTTATGGAACCACCTCCTTCTCATGACCGATCGTTGCCTCCTATCTCTTTCATCCCTCCGCATTGCCGCACGAGCGCTCGCCGATGCTCGCGAGATCTCCAAATGCGTTCTCCTCTTCCGCCTCCATCCGCAATTTTCCACCGTTGTCGCCCTCAACTCCGTCGTAGATGAGCTCTGCTTGAGGAAGCACGTTGATATTGCCCGTTACGTAGTAGCTAAGCACCGGGATTCGATTATTGGAAACAGGGAGACGTACAGGCTTCTTATTATAGGGTTCTGCCGGGCAGGTGATCTAATGGAGGCGGCTAGGGTTTGGAATTTGATGCTGGAGAAAGAAATCGAACCGGAATTGGATGCGTATGAAGAGATCATCACCACGATGTTTAAATCGAATCAATTGCAGGATGCAATGAGGCTGTTTAAATCGATGAGGGAGAGGATATTCATCGATCTGCGGACCAGTTCTTACCGCGTTGTAATCCAATGGACTAGCAAGATTGGAAGGGTTTCTTATGCATACATGTTGTTTGCCGAAATGCTCAAGAGAGGAATGAATTTCGATAATGCCACCATTGGTTACTTAATCTACGGCCTATTGGCCAAAAAAAGAGTGAAGGAAGCTTACAAGATGTTCAAAGAAGCAGAAGAGGTGGATCTGAGCTTATGCCATGGTTTGATGAAGGGATTGCTGAGGATGAAAAGGCCGGCAGAGGCAACTGAGGTTTTTAGAGAGATGTTGAGGAGAGAGATAGAGCCAAATATGCACACTTACATCATGCTTCTTCAAGGTCATATGGGGAAGAGAGGGAGGAAGGGGAAGGAGGAATTGGTGAACTTTGATAGTATTTTTGTTGGGGGGTTAGTGAAGGCAGGTAAGACATTGGAGGCAAGCAAATATGCAGAGAGGACGATGAGGAGCACCGTCGAGGTGCCTAGGTTTGATTACAATAAGTTCTTGCATCTCTTTTCTAATGAGGAAGGCGTGGAGATGTTTCAGGAGGTGGGAAGGAGATTGAAGGAGGTGGGAATGGTGGATCTGGGAGATGTTTTGTTGGTGTATGGGGAGAGAATGGCTACGAGGGAGAGGAGGAGGAGAGCTATCTGGAGGGATTCTAAGGTATGTGAACAATATTCAAATTAGTAATTTTTGCATTTCATGAACTGAATGCTTATCATGGCTAATCCAATTAAGTGTTTATTTGTTGATAAATGTATATGATGTTTATAGATGCTAATGTAAATAAATTATTTATATTATATTCATCTCAAAATAAATTTAAAATTTTGATATTGATCCATGATTTTTTTTCTTATTATATATTGTGCTCCAATATTCTTTTAGGTCACTTTGATTAAATCATCATAAGTGGTTGAATTTGATTAAATGTGCCGTTGATCATAAATTAACTCTCCATGTTCACCCAGCCAGAAGTTACCCAAAGCTTTATTCCATCTAGAACGGAATCTTGTCAAGTCTCTCAAGAGACGGGGTTTTCTCACACAGTATTTTGCTACTAAATTCATCTAAGAGACTAATAAAGTTGCTTACTCATGAAGGCCACCGACTGAAGAACTTGGTTACTAATCTAGAGTTTTATTTTGCTACTTTTTTTTTTTCCTATAGGTCTTTTACACCTTTACTTGTAATTTGCCTTTTTGTTTTAATGCATTGGTTTATGCCCCAAAATTTGCCAAAATATATATATATATATATATATATATATATATATATATATATATATATATATATATATATATATATATATATATATATATATATATATATATATATATATATATAGAGTTCTCACCGATCAACTAGAAATTCTTGTTTTCTTCAAAAAAAAAAAAAAACTAGAAATTCTTGCCAAGACTCATCAAGAGTACAGTCTTCAATTTGTATTCACCTATAGTTCCTACCGATTGGACGTCTGTCAACCAAACTTGCAAGCTATACAATCAATCACAAGAGTTTATTATATTTTTTCCCTTATAATTTTATTGTTTAGATCAATCTCTACCATTGACCTTGATCCTCACATACAAACATAGGATTGTTGTGCGCCAGTACATTTGCAACGGTAGAGAAATAGAGAGTTTAATGTCTGAATTTTGTACTGAGATCGGACACACATACAAATAAGGAGAATGGAGTGCAAGAATTATAAGAGACATCAAATTTTTTATGTGGAAAAATCTAAAAAGGGAAAAATAATGGGGTCTAATCCAGTTCAAATGATTATAAGTGAAGTGCTTCCCTGGGGGAAGGCATTGATATAATGCAAATAATATATTATGTGGTTGAAGTTGGAAGACCCTTTCATAGGAATCCAGCATCAACCCAAGTGTGGGAATTGGGAGTCAAAGGTAATGACGTCGGCATGCATTAAGTAATGATTAGTATTGACATTAATAGTGATGGTAAATGATAAAGCCAATAGACATTGATAATAGTCAAAAGATTATAGGTCAGAGGACTATAGTCGGTGAGCAATGGGGTTGGAGGACCGTAATCAATGGACGATGGTGGTTGGAGGATCGTAATCGTGCTACGGTGCTTGAAGGACTATATGTCACAACCTGACCTGTTATAACTCACAAATAGAGTAGGTCATACTGTGTTGAATTATGATAGCACAGAAATTTCAAGACCTAATTGGAGGGAATTGTAGAATTTTCAATATAATTTACAGGCTATAAAGCTATTAAAATATCAATTAATCCTATAAATACTCATCATCAAACTCTTTTTCATTCATCTCAGAAATATTTACAATCAAAATAATTATCTAAAAAAGTCCATGGCATAGATGTTATATAACGTAATAGAAAAATCATGACTATCAAAATCTAACCAAACATATCTATACAAACACATAATTCAGATCCTACAACGTTTCTCTACTCAGCCCACCCTTTCTCCTTATCTTGACCTGAAACAAATATAGAAAGCAGGCATGAGCAACTATACCTCAACATGTCATATTCAAAAGACTCAATCTTTAATAATGAATGACCGTAATGCAATTGAAATAGTAAAGTAAATTCATTTTGTATAAAAAAAAAAAAATTAAACAGATTGCTCAAACAAATAGATATCTATTGAACAAGAAACAATAAATTTATCACACCAATTCATAAGTAGAAGAACATTGAAGCAGTAAAATAATAACCATAACACATCAATTGCTCAGAGAAGAACACATTCATTTCTCTCAAGCTCTCATGCATCCCAACCTATACATAATTCATATTTCAGTCCCTTATAACTTCTAGTGCATAACACTCAGATATTCATAATTGCAGGCCCTTATGGCTCTCATTCATATATTAGATTCAAAATGTCAAGCCCTCATAACTCCCTATCAATAGCATAACATAGTCTCCAACAAATCATCAAAACTTCAGTAATTCATACATTTCAGGTATATAAACATAAAATTAATTACATTTTTAGATATAATAAACAACATTAGATTTATCACATTATTTTCATAAATTGACATACTGGCAATACAGCAGATAGAAATTTAGGGGAAACTCAAATACAAAATTTCATAATTCCATAATTTAATCAAATTACTATACATTATTCATAACTAGATTTCAAAGCTATTATTACACCATAACATTTTTTTTGCGGTGTCAAAATATTTTTTCATATCATTAAAATATCATATTTTTAAAATTACCATATAAAAATTCATAATAAAATAATCATTATCACAAAATATTGATAACTACAACATATCAAAAGTTACACTATGAAACTTTATCGGAGGATTGAATATACCCACTTTTGCGTCAAAATTTTAATAAAAATGTCAAAAAAAATCTTAAAAACTCCAAATTATTTAAGACTGTGATGGTAAAAACGTATCCTACCTCAATCTATATAATTTTTTGAACTACCCTGATAGACAAAAAATGACCTGAAGCCACTTGAAATCTACTTTCTCACACTAAAGTCTCTCTCTCTCTCTAGCCGGTTGCCTAAGAGAAGAAATGATTTGGCATTTTAATAATCTTAGTGATGTTTTCTATTTATAAAATCTTCTATCTCTATGTCACTACACTTAAAGACACAATGCTGCAGTGCTCCAGACTAGACTTAACGCCACAACGCTATGCCACTCAGCGCCTGCTACGCTCAAATTAAATATGAGAAAGAAAGCTCATCATTCCCAAGAAAATTTTTAATTACTTGATTTTTCATACATAAAGACCCTTGAGACAAGCTCCAAAATAAAATCTACACATTTACAAGCATACGGAGACATTCACATACATGTGTAGAATAAAAATGCAAAAATTTAAAACACAAATGACTCACCAGGTCGTGTTCACATCAATTCGAGCACTATTGTAGTAGATGTTACACTATAGTCAGCTAGCGATGGAAGGAAGGACTGAGTTGTGTACTAGTGGTTGGAAGGACCATAGTCAGTCGAAATTGGTCGGAGAACCGTAGTCGCGTAATGGTGATTGAGGATAGTAGTTGGCGGGCAACGAAGGTTAGAGGGCTATTGTTAAGCGACGGTGGCTAGAGGATCATAATCAGGTGACAGTTGTGCGAGGACTATAGTCGACATATGATGAAGGTCAGAAGATAGTAGTCGATGGGTGACGGAGGTCATATTCGGGCGACGATGGTTAGTGGACTGTAGTCAAGAAGTGGTGGTCGGCAGAACCATAGTTACGTAATGGTATTCAGAAGAATTGTAGTTGGGCGATGGTGGTTGGAGGGTTACAGTCGTGCGCCGATGGTTAATGAGCCGTTGAGTCGTAGTTGAGCGATGGTGGTTGAAGGGTTGTATCAGGAGGCAATGATCACATGATAATAGTCGGGCCACGGTGGTCCCAAGGACCATAAGTAGATGGTGGTGGTCGGAAAAAGGTCTAGTGGTGGCGGACGGGCAGAGGTTTAGTGGCTATGCCCGGGTGGAGGTCTAGTGGCGATGTAATGCCCTAGGACCTAAGGTATGAACCTAACCTACCTACCTTATAAACTTCTACACCCCTAATTTCACTTTTGTTATAGAGCCATATGTTGACCTCGATTTTACCTAAACCCCTGGTCAAAGGGGTTGACTTGGTCAAATTGACCAAGCTTGACCCCATGACCCTCTCCAATGGGTTAGTGAGTCGAGTCGAGTCTGTTGAGCCCGGGCTTGGATCCTGAGTCAACCCAATTGACCTAGTCAACCAGGGTTGACCAGTTTTAACCCTTTAAGCCTAAAATCAATTCTAAATCCATTTCATGGCTTCATGGCTTTATACCTCATCCCCATCGACTTACTTGACTGATTTGACCAGCTCAAGTGTTGACTTGGTCAAACTGAGTCTTAAATAGGTCTTAAACACCTATTTGAATGGAATTAAAAGCCCATTTAAGGCCCTAATTGATTGCTAACGTTTTAAAATTCAAAATCCCGTGGTTTTCAAAGAATTTTTCCTCCTAATTCCATCTTGATGCAATCCTAGCCGTTCCCCTTAGGTTTAAGAGTTTAAATAGGAGAAATTAAGTCCAATTAGGGATCTTTTTCATCTTGCTCCCTCTCCAAGCCTTAGAACCCTCTGAGATTTTGTGGGAGCACTCTTGGAGAGCTTCCCCATCTTCCCCGACCAGATCCCGACGTCCTAGGCCCGGCGGCGGCGAGAACTCCAGTGAAACCGAGCACCATGTTCCTTTCGGGCTGATTTTCGCTTGATCCAAGGAGGAGATCCAAGGAGTCCAAGGAAGAGAGATCCAAGGAGTCCAAGGAGAAGAGTTCCAAGGAGTCTAAGGAGAAGAAGACACCTAGAAGACTGAAGACCAATATCCCACTCAAAGTCATTTGCGTCTGTCATAGGCTTAGAAATCCGGGTTGTTGGCAGTGGTGCCTGGCCACTTTATTTTCTGCATATCTGGGTTGTAATAAGAGCAATTTGCCTATGATCATTTAGTTGATTATTTTTGGATTTATATTGATGTGTTTACCTGATTGCGCAGTAGAATTACCTGCTTTTTCTATGTTTCTTTCTTGCATGTCGATTTTGTTTTCGTCTGGAATCCGTTAGGCTCTTCTAAGGACTATAAAATGTTTTATACTCATAACTAATTTCTAAAAATTTAAGTTTAAATAACATAGAAACTTAACGAATCTAGGGAACTGCCGGAACCGTTCGGGGTCGCATGCATATTTCTGCATCTTTCTTTCCTTGTTATAAGACATCTCCTTGCCTGCGGGTAGAGTCCGGATAATTTGGCCTATGAGGATGAAGTGTCGGACCTAGGGAGACCTAGTCTTTTCAAAAAATTATTTTCTATAAGCCTATTTTTTAAAATTCTATAGCATTCATGAGCTGACAATTCAACTAGCATGCATTGCATTAGTAACCAACTAAATAAGATTTAATTGCATTAGCTAGGAGCATTTGACCCACATAAGTCTAGGACCACTTAGGAAACTCTCTAGATGTCGGTCCTATTTCCAATAACTGTACCATCCACCCATCTATCATAAATGACTTGATATTATGGTTTTAAAGCGACTAGGTGGTTAGCTGGCTCCTCCAATCCAGGCCGGGATAAGTCCAGGTTTTGTACTGCATTAGCTAGGACACGGGTCTTAGTGTTTCGTAGAATACTAAGCCCAACCTAGATTTAGGATTCGAGACTATTACATTTGGTCTCGTAGTATGCCTTACATAGTAGGTAGGTCCATTTTTTTTAGGGACCCTAAATTCTACTTATCTGCGTCACAGGATGACGCCACCTCCATCCTTCTCTCACGGATGTGGTTAATTGTTTGTCTTTCTTTCTCCAGTTCCCCTTTAGTGCCCTAGAGCCTCCGAGTGCTGGTATGAGCCACGCATGTTGATTCAGCCATTCGGACCTTTCGTCCTTTTGGATAGGATTTCCTAGTCTATACCCATGTGTCGATCCCATTTTAGGAGAGGATAATGTATGATCCTTAATCGAGAGTTTTCTCAGGCTCCGGCCTGGGATGTAATTAACCACGGGGGCTTGCGCCCGTGGGAAACTCGGTCCCACATCTACTAAACCCCATTCGAGCTCTTGCATCGGGTGGGGGAAACCCGTGATTAGGTCGTGTATATTATTACCCATCGAGTTGTATTGGCGACAGCCTCTATATCCTCAATGGTTAGTCCTATGCACGATCCAATCTGTCCCTTCCAATTATTCCGTTCACGCGGTGCTCTTTCGGAGGTCCACACCATATAATCATCTAAAAATAAAATAAAATAAAAGATACATCAAGATTTTACAAACTATTTTTCATATTTTTGTTCATCAAAACATCCAAAGCAATAATTCAAAATACAATAATTTCAACAAAACATCTAAATAAATTCTGAACTAACAAAATAATATAAATACCTTACATACTCAAAACTCATATTCTATTATAAATAACCTACTCAGCAAGTTCCTTCCCTTTTTCTTAAATATTTTAACTAATAGTATGAGTACATAACTCAGTTGGCCAACTTGTCTCCATAATAGAATTCAATTAACAACATATAATTAAAATAAACAAAATTACAAAATGTTTACATTTTTATTCTAACATATAACATAACATAATTTATACACTATAGAGCGTCGCAATATGATAAGTTAAACTCACATGCTAATATAGATGCAAAAATACATATAATTCATGCATGCTTATAATTCTCTTTTTATCACCTCTCACCTACTCTAGGCAGATGCAAAGAAGAACTAGAACACAACAGAATATTTTCCTCTTAGAGCCAATTCAGATGTCAAAATAGAACAAAATAATATATATTTTCTAATGGGGCATAAGCACAGAATTCATAGTTAGCTTTTTGTTCATAATAAAGTTTCAGAATGTCATGAAATGCATAATGATGCACATGAAGTAAATAACTAAAGAATTAAAGTTGAGTGTGTGCTCAAGTCATATAGGTTTACAAAATCCCCCAAATGTCAATTACCTACTCAAATATTTTAGAATGTTACTAAATTCAGAGAGATTGTATAAAATGTCAATTTAACATAATTTGTCAATTGCACAAAGGTTCAAAAGTGGCACATTTTTTTAGAATTTTAAAAAATTTATACATAGTAAATCAACCAATGAAAATTTGTATTCTTATAATCAACTCATTTAGAATAGAGTGCAGAGCATTAAACTAAAAGTTACACTGTGAAACTTTTCCCAAATTTTATAAAAACACATTTTTAAGCATACATTTTTATAGAAATTTCCGAATTGCAATCAGAAATAGATTATAGGTTATCTACCTCTAGCCTAACAATTTTCTTAACTAGCTTAACGGATGATTTTCGAGTTCTAGCCTCTCATCTCTCTTTCTCCTCTTCTCCTCTTCTCTAACAAGCATGGCTGGAAGGTGGTGAGGGGTTAGGCAAATGGATTAAGATATTTATTATTTTAAAAACACTCATTTTAACTCAGCATTGTAGCACTCACCATCCCAACATAGCAATGCTCCCAGAGAATCTTCCAGATTCTCCTATAATATCATCAATAGTGAGCTGGGCATCGTGGCAGCGCCTCCCAAAAACCGGCCCCAAACAAAGAGCATAATGCTGCAGCACTGATGTCCCTAGTGTTGCTACCCTCCATTGAACATTTTGGTGACTTACATTCTCTCCCTGCTAGATCAAAATTTGAAATTTTCTAGAGTTAATTTAGCATCATATGACATATAAAAAAACTTAATTAAAATTCAATTTATTACCTAAGTTCTAAAATGACGAGTGTTACAGACAATCCACCAAGCGGAGATCCGGTGGCTGCAGTTATTGATTGGAGGTCTAGCGCCGATCGATCGGGTGGAGGTTTGGTGGCGATTGACTATGTTGTAGCCCAAACTCTTTGGAATATGTAGTAGAACAAGATATTATCTGCTTTGGCCTAAGTGTCTCACGATTTTGTCATGTTGGTATAACTTCCCAGGAGGTCTCCCATCCCAGAATTTCTCCTAGTAAATGCGGTGTTTCTTAATAAAATATGTACTATTACACCAAAATATGTCTCGATGTTTAAGAGTTTAACTTCATTTTACTTAAGAGAAAATCTCCCCCACCTAAGTAACTAACATCCTCGTCAACATCTTTATCCCAAAATCATCTACTAGACAAATAGAATTTTGGAGGTGACATTTACAAGTTCAAGTGGTGACTTATGCCACGTAACGCTTTATCTCATATAGAGTTCAAGAGCGGGCTCCCATGACATATTACTTTGTCTTGTATGACAGTTAGTTCCCATCTTCCAACTTGTGCATTGCTCTGATACAATTTGTAATAGTCCAAACTCTTAACTATCGATATATTGTCTATTTTGGCCTAAATGCCTCAATGTTTTGTCCTATTGGTGTAACTTCCCTGGAGGTCACCCAACTCAATATTTTTCCGAGATGAGTACGCTTAATTATAGAGTTTCTTAATGAAATTTTGGACCATTACACCAAAGGTGTCGCAATTTTAAGAATTTAGCTTCTTTTTACTTAAGGGGTTTCACATACTGGTTGAAGATCAGGCGGGGGTGCCCAGGCGAAGATCCGGTTGCAATGATCGGGTAGAGATCCAACAACGACGACTGGGCAGTGAGGACTCACTGAAAATGTTGCTTGAGCAAAGCTCAGAAATCCTTCAAACTCTTTTGAATCTCTATCCCAATTGCCCTCCTTTATGTAGTGGGTGGAGGCCTATTTGTAGATTTTAAGAATGACATACTTCAAAAGTATGAAGAAAATTCAAAACAAATCCATAGTGCTCGACATATATTGATTTCCCTGGTCATAGATTGTTTCTTCAGCATTTGAGTGCCTTAATTGTCACACTCCAAAATTTAATGGAAGAATTAAATCCCAAATATAATCATCTCAACCACAATATCACACATACAAGAGTTGACTAAATAATCCGAATTAATTGAAATAATATAAAAAATTATTAAAAATTTATTATTCAAAAGAATCATGTTTAAATAACCCAGTCTAAGATCATTTTATATATTAAAAGAAAATAACTAGGTTACAAAATACCTCACAGCAGAGATAAAACCTAGTTATTTTCTAAGTGTCCTTTAGTTGGCTAAACTTTTCCCTTTTCCTCAAATTCCATAGAATATATAAAATGAGCAATTTATATGCTTATTAGTCTATCCCAACTCCCATAACAAAAATCAATTCACCTTTACATTATTTAAGTATAAGAATTATGTAACCCTTAATGATAGTTATCAATACAACGAAAATTAACTTCAATCTCTTTTTAGGAACATGTATGTTTAACACTATATTAGAAGGATGACATGAGTGGCAAGTAGTATTCCAGAATTTGGACTAACATCATAAACATATCCTTATACAAAACTTGGGAGTTGCTTGAACTTATTCATCAAAATAAAAAACAAAAGTATATCAGATACAAGGCAAATTATTGCATCCGGTCACCTGACAGAGAGATCCGATATCTCTCTGTCTACAGTAAAGCGCAGCTACTGTAGCAGCTGCTACAGTACTTGCGCTTTTACTGTAGACAGAGAGAGATCCGAACGGATCTCTCTGTCAGGTGACCGGATGCGATAATTTGCCCAGATACAGAGGTTTCAAACGAAGATTAACATATATTACTCATTTGCACGGTATATACATGTATGAAATACATATGTTTTAATATTCACTTATAACTCCACTTTCACTTATGCCTCCCTTAAACCTCTCACATTTGCACTTGACAGATGGGGTTAGAAACAAAAAATGCCTTCCCATATCTATACTTGATAAATGGGGCCAGAAATAGAATTACCCTCCTACATCTGTAGTTGGCAAATGGGGCCAAAAAAAGTATAGAACAAAATATTTTCAGGCACATATAACATAACTTATAGTGTACTTAACATTTTTATTTCAGAATCTCCTCCATATTTCATGACATGCACATGTAGAATTTAGCAGAATTGACATGTATATATAACATAGAACATGGATATGATTGCAACTGTGTTGGCACATGTACGACAATCTAGGGTTGATGCATGTAAAATTTGCTTATACACTTATGTTTTTCACTTGAAAAAAATATTTATAAAAAACTTTTAAAATATCATTTTAAGACTTTTAATGAATTGTAGCTAATGCCGAAATGTTTATTTTCAACATAAATTAGTTTATAATTTGCACAGAGAAATCTAATCGGTGAAAATTTGACTTCTTACAATTAAAATGATCAGAATAGGGTACTCTACTGTATTTTATAAATAGAGGTGGAAAGTTTATTATTCTCATTAGAAACACATTTTATTTCAAAATTTTTCACAGAATTATCGGAATTGAAATTAGAAATTGGGTATTGGAAGCGTACCTCAAGTAGAATAAATATTCTAATTGGTCGAATGGATGAATCTCGCACCACGACCTATATATATATATGTAGAGAGAGAGAGCTAAGCGCCACAATGCTTCTTCCTGTTGTTGCAACGCTTTCTCAATTCTTACCCAAAACAGAGTGAACAATGCCGCCACTATGAGAGCCGCAATGCTCCTCAGAATCTTTATCGTGCTTTTCTCCATTTCATTTTCAAATTCATTTGGCTTTGAATTAAACCTTAAATACTTAAAACAAAATGAAATCAGAGCATGTTAGAATTTAGACCAAATCAGGGTCAGGTTAGCTAAGTTTCAAAATAGCAGGTACTACATTATTGATGTTGGAATTAAGCAATCTTGGGCGCATTGAATTCATCTTGTCGACCGCTAGATTTAACTATAAGCATGTCAGATTAGAATATCATTTTATTGTCAAATTAATGCCTTCAAGTTTCCAATTGAGCTTTGGGCCCTTGATTTTGGCTCATTGGGGCTCGGATTGGATCATGTATTTTTTTGCGTTCGTTTGATGAAGATGCTCAGTTTGACTATAAGTTTACTGAAATTAGAGTTTGGATGGTCATATATTTAATTTTGGAGGTTTCCTATTCAAAAATATATCGTGATTCATACCTGATCAAGCCGATCTTCGTTGACGTATCAATTATCATTGATTAAGCATGAATATGACACAATTATATAAATTTTACTAAAATATTGTTCAACCACAATGTCAAAGATATTATTTGTGAGATTCTCCATTTCATAACTAAAGGTCAATCTGATCCTCTGTGGCCTAATCAATCTAAGAGATTCTTATCCCTAGTCTCTCTCTCTCTCTTTCCTCTTTGCTCTATGGGCTGAATTTGTAATTAAGTTCATTTAAGATGAAGTTATCCCATATTCTATTGCGGGTTTGAATTTGAGCTTGAGCATATGTCCGAATCTAATTTGAAACCATGGTCGTTCTCTCCACATGTGGCGGTTCGATGATGCCTTCCCGACGAATTCATTTGCATGTTGTAATTTCCTCTTCTTCTCACATTTCCATAGGTGCCATTGAAACTTGCCCTCCATCATAAACTTCTTTTATCCGTCACAGGTCGTTGCCTCATAATGCTTTCCTAACAAACTCCCTCCATGAGTCTTCTCTTCACAAGCCAAAGGTGTTGTCGTAGATAGCCCTTAGCAAGGTCACATCGCGAATTTCTCTTCTCCTTTAAATATTGACTTCTCGTGATGTCTTTTCAGGTGAACTCAATCCATGACTCTTCTTCATCTCATGCACCGTTGGTGCTGTCAAAGCCTATCCCCAGCATGCTCTCGTCTATAACTCCCATTCTCCCTCACGCCCATTGATGCCCTCTACTTGTGTAAATATTTATGCTCATGGATGCGATTGCACAAAAGTGCGAACTATGTAAAATTTTGAACCAATTTAGTTCACTATATCAATACACTAGAGATTATCCTACATTAAGCGTAATAATTACTAAAGTTGTCATAATTTGACTAATTACAAATATTAAGAGGTGTGTAAAGTAAACTTTCTCTTATAACTTGCATGTTCCTATTATTTATTTATTCATAATTAGTTTAATTATTCCTTGCAATAATTATTCCATAGATTTTCAAATGCACTAAATTTTTTTTGGCATCGCCGCCAGTCTATCATCAGCCACCACCTTTGTTGTCGTCCACTAATTGTCACTACCGATCAACAACGTCGGCCGCCACTCAACGCCTTCCACCTGCTATCTGCCATCAATATCTTCGAGTTTTACATTACATTTATTTTACTTCAACAAAAAAAAAATCACCTGTATTTATTTAAATTGATTAAAAACACTTCAAATATTTTAAATATATTATATATTTTTTATTATATTTTATTTATTCTATATTTTTTTTTTCAGAAAATCAAATAACATGGTAATAGATAGGATATATTATCTTTTCTATTGTCATATATTCTATAATTTATAGCTTAGCATTTAAGAGCAGCGGTGGTAGGGGTCCAGCTAATTATTAATAACAAACATAATTATATTCATGTCTTCTCTTTAAATTCAAAAAAATAAAATTAATTTTATTATTATTTTTTAATATATATATATATATATATATATATATATATATATATATATATATATATATATATATATATATATATATATATATCATTAAAAGCTCCTATAGTAGTATATAGCTTCAGATAAACACGTTCAATTATTTTATTTATTTATTTATTTATTTTATTATTTTCAATTGGGAATGGATAACGAGCTCAAATTCAAACCGTATTTTCTCTAATTTTTAAAGTAAAAAACTTAAATGTGAGTCTTGTTTATTAAGCTGCTTTTATCTGTGATGCACTAACACTCGTTAAGGGTAAATATTTTTATTTTTTTACAAGTTTAGCAAGTAGTGGACAGGTTACAAAGAGGAACTTTTATTACCTTTTCCGACCGGACGTAGCTTTACGTTCGGTCAGAGGATTATTACTCGATTTTTGCTCGGTATTTGATCGGTATTGTTAGGTATTGTTTGATAATAACCATGAATACCGCTATGTGAAGATCAATAGCGAGTTATACCAAGCAATACCTAGTAATCCAAAAAAATACCGAGTTTTTCTAGAAAAACTCGGTATTTTTTGGGATTACTCGGTATTGCTTGGTATTTTGTCATCACATAATGTTATTTCTCGTTATTGTTGGTAATGCTCGGTATTTGCTCGGTATTTCTCGTTTTGTGCCTGCGATCTTAGTGCCGGCCGAATGTAGCTCTACGTACGTTCACCGGACCAAATAAAAGTTCTACAAAGAGAAGACTTGAATCTAATGAGCCCTGTAGAGAAACTCGCCCAAGGAAAATTGTGCACCACTCACTTGAGTTTACAAAGAAATGTCGTCCCTCTCGGGGATAATGGAGGACCTCGTCAATAAGTAACTCGTCACTCATCCTATGGATTTTTTTTTTTTTCATTATACTATTACTTAGGTAATTTTTAGACTTTATTATAAAAATTTTTAGGCAATTACCCTCCCTAAAAATGTTAAAATACTACGATCCTTTGGCAATTGTCCCCAATATAATTAAATACATTGTGTAGATATGTTATTGTTAGTGTTAACATATACTCCACGTGTCACAACATGTCTGGTCTCTTGTTTAGAACGTTAGAATAGCAAGTACAATTCTTTATTTCTCATGTCTATAAATACCAAGTGTAGTCCGCATCATAGAAGGCAATAATAGAAAATACTGCTTCTTCTTTTCTCTGTTCAAGCTATGTTTCTTTCCCTCTGTATGGATCTCAGCTTTCCTCTCCGGTTCTAAGACAAGAACCATTCCTCTACATGATATCAGACGTCTCAGGTCATTCCTAAGACAAACCAACCTCCGGCCATCATGTCTACAACTCCCTACACCGACACAAATACTTCAGCTACTCATGACGACATCATCACCTCCGACGGTGAGTTTCCATCTCCACAAATCCCTTCCTCCCTCAAGTTCTTGATGAATAGCATCAAGAACGTCACGGCGCAAACTCTTACAGCCGAAAACCATTCAATCTGGAGATCATAAGTGCTCAAGCTGTTTCGTGCAAACGGATTCGAAGGGTTCTTGACCGGATCCTCCACTCCTCCACCCCCTAAAATTACATCTAGCACGGGACAGCAAACCACAAATCCCGCCCACACAACCTGGGTCCTCATCGACCAAAACCTCACCGCCGCTCTCTACTCAATCATTTCACCAGCAATTCTACCATATGTGCTCTCTATCAATCATTGCTACGAAATCTGGCAAACTCTAGATAGTCATCTACAATCTAGCACAAGATCCCGAGTAGCACATCTCAAGAATGAACTACATTTCCTGTCCATGAAAGACAAGAACATGACACAATACCTCTTAGACATCAAAGCAAAAGTAGATGCACTAGCAGCCGCTGGCTCCCCGGTTGACGTTGAGGATGTTATTCATTACACCCTCAACGGCCTTCCTAACACCTATCAAGCCTTCAAAACGGCTATTCGCACAAATCTTCGATCGGTCAGCGTGGACGAACTCTATACCCTATTGTGCAGCGAGGAGCTCAACCTGGCTCACGAAACTCTCCGCGATCTACAAACCCTTAATCTCGTCGGCAGTCAAACAGCACTCACGGCTAGCCGCGGAAGAGGCCGCGGTCGATCCTCTCAGTCACGCGGCAGAACATCTGCTCGACAGACGACCACATCCAACTTCAACTGCGGGAACAAACCAACTCGCACGTCTGTAACATTCCAAATCTGTGGTAAACTCGGTCACTCGGCCGTCAAATGCTGGTACAGACACGACGACAACTACAACAATGAACCCTCGCCGACACTCTTTACAACCCCATCTCAGACAACTACATCCGATTGGTTCCTCGACAGTGGTGCATCAACTCACTTAACCTCCGATCCCAACAACATCCATCAGTCTCAAAACTACACCGGCTCTAGCCAAGTAATCTTGGGAAACAGCCATCAACTACCAATTCACAACACGGGTAAAGGTATCCTACCAACGCCAACAGGTAGTTTGATATTAAAGAACCTCAATCTTGTCCCTAATCTTTCTTTTAATCTGCTGTCTGTGCACAAACTAACCAAAGATAACGACTGTATTATCATTTTCTCTCCTAACGGCTACGAAATACAGGACCGGAAGACCCACCGCCGTCTTCTCACGGGTCCAGCTATTAACGGTCTTTATCCCTTCCAAAAATCACACCAATCAGCAGATCACACCAATGGGTTAGCTCTCCTATCAATTCAACATGTCCAAGATTTATGGCACAAGCGGCTAGGCCATCCTTCCGTCTCTACTATGGCAGCCATCTCAAAACGCAATAGCAACATTAGAATTTCTCCCTTAATGTGCAATTCTTGTAAAATGGCTAAATGCCACAGATTACCTACCTATCCTTCAGCTACTGTAACTAAATTCGCTTTTTCTCTCATTCATTCGGACGTATGGGGTCCGTTTCCTATTCAATCGAATACCGGATTTAGATACTACGTCTTGTTCGTTGACGATTTTTCAAAGTTTACTTGGATCTTTCCCATTATTAATAAATCTGATATCTTCGACAAATTCATAGAACTTCAAAAGTTTATAGATCGCCAATTTAATAGCAAAATTCGGATTATACGCACCGACAACGGCAGGGAATTTATAAATAACAAATTTCTAAACTATTGTCGGAATAATGGAATTATCCATCAATCCTCTTGTCCGCATTCCCCGTCTCAAAATGGAGTCACCGAACGTAAACACCGACACATCATCGAAACCGCCCGTACTCTTCTAGTCCAAGCCTCTCTTCCTCAACAATTTTGGGTAGACACGATTCTCACCGCAAACCTGCTAATCAACTGTCTTCCCTCCCCCAACACTCAATCTAAATCCCCATACGAAATCATCTTCGGAAAATCACCTGATTACAATTATTTTAAAGTCTTTGGGTGTCTATGTTACCCGTGGCTCAAACCATACACCAAAAACAAATTATCTCCAATCTCCCATCCGTGCGTGTTTCTTGGCTACGCCACCGCTCAAAAAGGATATCGCTGCTTAGACCCTCGCACCAACAGAATTTACACGTCCAATCATGTGGTCTTCAACGAATCCCTTTTTCCTTACGCCTCACCTCCTAATCACATCACAGGCACTCCGAAGGACCAAACTCACACCCCACCGCTGCTACTTGTGCCCACATCCAGTATAATCACGCACAATGTCAATCCTCCATCCAAACCCAATTACATAAGGACTGCACCTCGCGAATCACTCACGACACATACTCCTCTCACGGAACATTCCAACACTCAAGCTCACTCACCCATTCAACACACTGTCCAGTCCATAGACAACACCCATTCTCTCACACCTAAGAACCCGCAACCGGTACAGTCTCACCCCATGCTTACTAGACTAAAAACTGGGCACCCCAAACCAAAGAAGATCTTCGATCTCGCCCACATTCTTCAAACACCCGAACCAACCACATACAATCAGGCAGCAAAATTAGAACATTGGCGCACCGCAATGTCTCAAGAATTTCAGGCCTTGCAGTCTCAAGGTACGTGGGAACTTGTCCCTCCAAACACGTCTCAGAACGTCCTCGGATGAAAATGGACTTTCCGCACCAAATACAAGTCAGACGGTACAATAGCTTGCTACAAAGCACGTCTCGTCGCTAAAGGATACAATCAAGAACACAGAATCGACTACACCGAAACCTTCAGCCCAGTGGCAAAAATGCCAACGGTACGTGTTCTCATCCTTCTGGCCCTACACCACAATTGGAAAATTCATCAATTGGATGTCTCAAACGCATTCCTTCACGGGACGCTCTCCGACACGGTTTACATGCACCAACCCCCCGGCTTCCAAGACGCCATACATCCCAACCACATCTGCCGCCTGAAGAAAGCTCTATACGGACTCAAACAGTCTCAGCGAGAATGGTACGCCACACTATCTAATCACTTGCTCGCATATGGATTCCAAATAAGTGCCTCCGACCACTCGCTGCTCACCTACAAATCAGATCATACTCGCATCTACATCCTCATCTACGTCGACGACATCCTACTCACAGGTAACTCCCCAACCGAAATCAACAAACTTCTATCTAATATGCACGACCATTTTCAGATGCGCAATCTAGGTTCCCTTTCCCATTTTCTCGGCATCCAAACCTATCAAACTGCATCCGGAGTCATTCTGCAACAGCAAGCCTACGCCAACAAAATTCTACAACGAGCAGGGATGTCGTAGTCTAAACCTGTGTCCACACCCATCCCGATCAAAACTACTACAACGCCAACATCCAACGCACCGCATGACAACCCACAACTATACCGACAAATTATTGGGTCACTACAATACCTGACGCTAACCAGACCGGACATACAATTCGCCGTACAACAACTCTGTCAACACATGCACCAACCACTAAACGCTCATCAAGAAGCTCTCAAACGTCTCCTCCGATACATACAAGGTACCACGCCTACCGGTATTCCTTTAAACCGTAACTCCCTTTTATTACAAGGCTATGTTGACGCAGATTGGGCAAGCAACCATCACGACGGAACATCTATCTCCGGATTCTGCAACTTCATCAGTCAATCACCGGTTTCTTGGCAAGTCAAGAAGCAGAGCACAATCGCCAGATCATCCATCGAGGCTGAATACCGGGCACTTGCAACCGAAGCCTCCGAAATTCTCTGGCTACGACGACTTCTCGAGGACTTCCACCAACCTCAAAATCTTCCCACAACAGTATACTGTGACAACACATCGGCAATCGCACTTGCAAATAATCCGGTCTTCCACGCCCGTACCAAACACATTGAAGTAGACTGCCAATTTATTAGGGACTGTATCAAGAAAAACCATATCTTCGTCCATCACATATGTACAACAGATCAAATCGCCGATCTCTTCACAAAAGCACTTCCTACACAAAGATTCAAGCATCTATCCAGCAAACTAACAGCCACTTTGTCGCCATCAGTTTGAAGGGGGCTGTTAACATATACTCCACGTGTCACCACATGTCTGGTCTCTTGTTTAGAACGTTAGAATAGCAAGTACAATTCTTTATTTCTCATGTCTATAAATACCAAGTGTAGTCCGCATCATAGAAGGCAATAATAGAAAATACTGCTTCTTCTTTTCTCTGTTCAAGCTCTGTTTCTTTCCCTATGTATGGATCTCAGCTTTCCTCTTCAGTTCTAAGACAAGAACCATTCCTCTACAGTTAGGGAATGATGAACCAAGTACAAAGAAAAATAGTAAATCAAAATTTACCCCCGCAGGGGCGGTGCCTTTGACCTCGTGATCTGACCGGGCAGGCCGAACCCTGCCAGGGGGCACTGCTCCCTCGAACCCCCGACATATATGCAAACAGTTACTTATAAGTTTGCCCCCCTGAAAATAATGGCTGGTTCTGCCCCTGATATGTGGTTAAATTTAAATCCAACGAATGAGATATACAATATCTGATATGTATCAAACACAAACACGCATCCGACACGCATCAGACGCAACTATCACTTATCTGACTAAAAAACTTTTTAAAAAAAAATTAGACATGCTTCTCCTAAGAACTTAATTAAAATTTTATAAAGAAAGTCATTTGTTTATTCTTCATTTTACTTTCTCTCACAAATCTTTTTTTAATCTATGAATGAGGTTTCTTTTACATTATCGAGCAGCCTCCATTAAAAAAGTATAATGGCTAAATCACCTAAATTGAATAAAGTTGTTCATGACTTCTGACATGCAAAATGAGGGTCCAAGAACCAAGAAGGTTGTTTTTAAGAAGGCCTTTGGCAAAGCCTAAGGATACTAACAAGGGATGAGCATGCTAATATTGACTCCAGTGGCAACTAAAAGGCTCCCCTTCTTATAATTTTATCAAATTTCCTAATGTTACATTAATCTTCACCATACCTATTAGATATGCCACTGGCATAATCCTATATTAGTAGCCAAACTATTTACATTTCAAAACATTGAGATCTATCTAAAACTTTCTCTTTTTCCTTTCTCCTCTTTGATGATCTCAATAGGTCTTAATAGTTATTAGAAATTATACTATAATATTTAATCCAACAAATGTTCATACATTTTTTTTTTTTTTTTTGCATAATTGAGTATTACATTGATAAAATATAATAGACAGAAATTATATAGAATGAATTTCATGTTAGAAGCTGGAAGAGTTATGTGCCATGAGAGCTATCTTTGTTGTCTTTTTTGTCGTTCTCCTTTGAGTGGGGAGATAATATATTCAGAAGCTCAACATAAATCTTAATGATAGAATTGAAAGTTAGAATCATTATCGATGGTGTGCATCAACCTTATATAATTAGCTATAGTTCTCAGGAGATTATAATCGGTTTGATAGACTCATCTCGTCGAGACACTCGATTTAATTATAAGTTGTGAGATTTAAAGATCATTTGATGCCATAATGAAATCCCCAAAGTTTTCAATTAAATTTTGAGTGCTTGATTCAAATTTATTTGAACTCAAATCATATCACTTTTAGAGCCCATTTGGGATCGTAATCGAGCTACACCAGTCAGGAGACTGTAGTCGTGTGACAGTAATCGGAAGGACTATAATCAGTAGGCAACGGAGGTCAGAAAGACTATTGTCTGGTGATGATCGATGGTCGGGCTTGAGTCCGGAGTCAGTTGGTGACTAGGTGGAAGTTTGACGATAATTGGTGGCTGGGTGAAAGTTCAGCGAAAGTCTAATGATGATCAGTGAATAGGTTATAGTCAATGAAGAGCTTGGTGGTAAGAGAGGTTCAATTTTCTCTTACTTTTTTCTCTTCCCCTCCCTTCCTTGTTTGTCCCCTACGCTAGCCCCCCCCCCCCCCCCCCCCCCCCCACACACACACACACACACACCCCCACCCACCCAATGAAGAATGAGAGATCTATTTATAGCTTGCTGGGAGTGGCATGACCAGTAAATATGCAGAAGATAAATGGCGCACTGGGAGTAGTTTGAATAGATGACCGATATCGATTCCCTTAATCATGGACCATTTATCAAGTAATTAAGTGCCTTAATGATATAAGAATTCAATAATCGTGGACTTGTTTGATTCATTTCATCAAGCCACTCTATTCGACTATAAGCATGTCACATTTAGAGATCATTTGATCATCCAATTTATGATTTGAACCTTCCAACTGTGCTTCAGGTCCTCGATTTGGACCATTTGAGCTTGGATTGGGTTGAATTTGAAGTAATTGAGTTCATCTTTTCGAGACGTTCAGTTGACAATGAGTTTGCTGAAATCGGAGTTCGAATGATCCAGAATTTAATGTTAAAAGTTTTTAATTCAAATTTATTTAGAGATTCATGTTTGATCAGCTAAATTTTTGATGGCATATTAAAATGGATTCATATTATTAAAATGCTCAGTTTAATAGAGAAAGGCGCTTTTAATTAAAAGCTTGTTTGTTTCAGTGATATGCCGATAACATAGGTAATTAAAATCCAGTGATATGACGTCCTCTAGCCTGCACCGAAGGGGGCTTAGGCTGAGGATTGATATGACATAAAGACAATGAGTGTACAATCGATCCACAACCAGAGCAAGGTGAGGGTTTCTAGTCGATAACACTTTCAGAGAAACATCCTCGCCATCCAATGAAATAGGAAAACCACTCCCCAAGCTGGTGGCGAGGGGAGAAGGAAAAGGGGAGGTGGCGGGAACAGAGCTAGGGCAAAAAAAAAAAAAAAACTAGCTGAACAAAACTCGTTTATTGATTCTCTTTACTTTGATTTTGCTTGCTCATTCATTTGGCGATATTTCATTAATAACTCACTGGCTGCTAATTGGTTAAGATTTAAATATAACTCCCCTTGGAAAGCCCCACCCCACAAGTCATCTAAATTCTAGAAGGCTATAAGCCTCATTGTCTGTCGGATTAGGGGAAAAATTTTGTTCCATGTTTCCAGCAAGAATTACAAATTTTTGATCATTGGGACCCTTGGTGCAAAGTAGTCTCAGAGTTTATGCAGCCATCTCCCTCGAATTTGCTTGAGGTTAATGAATTTATCTGCAGGGGTGCTTGGAAGTTACTAGGACACTTATGCCAGTTGGCCTCACACCACATTACTTGGATCCCAATTCTTTACCAGCCCCCTCCCCTTTATCCTGGTTTGGTTTTGATAAACCTTGTTTCAAGACCTTCTGATAAACCTTTAACTGCTCTCTTTGCCGACTAGAGGATGAAAGGATCAACCATATCTTTCCAGTGTGATTACTCGTTTATGGTTGTTTCTATTCTTATACCCTCCCTACAAAATTTTCTTTTTAGGCCTACCTTACTTCAATTTTTTCAATTTTTTGAGGAACATCGGCGAGAAAGAAATTTTTGTTACCTTGTGGTTTGCTACTCTGTTTATTTTCTTTGGAGGGCTAGAAATGATATTCATTTTATTGGAGCTATTATATATATACAATCAACTTACTGAAAAATCATCAATGCTATATGAGCTAAGGTCTCATCTTGGAAGAACTATGTAATGCTACTATCTTCTTACCCTCATATTTCGTATTCTAATTTTGTCTTTGGGGGCATTTGATTGTGCCGCTGGAATTTTGAATTTGTGGGAATTCGTATGTGCTGCTGTCACCGGACGATGATGAGTTGAACTAACATTTGGCTGGTTTCTTCCTTTAAACAACCACATTGCTTTTTGGTTTGCATCTCCTTGGCCTGGCAACACTATCTTGTTGTACCCGTTGATTGATTTTCTATTTTGCACCGTTGGAAAGCAGGGAAGTTCTACTCCTCTCGAGTTTGCTAGTCTTCCTTATGCTCTTGAAGCATCTTTTTGCTTAAGATGTTAGTTCCTGTTTTACTGAGTCCGGGCTTTTTGTCTACCTTTCTCTTACGGGGTTTATTCTTTACCTTTTATCTTATTTTGCTTCTTCTCCTGTAATTGAGGTATAGAGTTGTTTTTTGGTTCATTTTGTAATCTCTTTTTTCTTAATATATACGGACTTTGCCCCCAATTTCCCCCAATAAGCCATGCCACTAACAAGCCCAAAACAAAAATTACACAACTACCCAAAACGGCCGTTGATTAACAGAAGCTATGCCGTTCAAAAATCAACGGCGGTTATAAAACAAATAAAATAACAATTCGAGCTGATTAGCGGTTGCTAGTTGCTACAAATCTCGGTTTAAAAAAAAAAAACAACCGGCAAATAAAGATTTTCTTCTTTGGTTTTATGGTTATGCTTAAATAAAACCGGTTCAAACCGAAAACGGTTGATGTGCTCCGTTTCCGGTTCATGAAGCCATTCCTCTTTGGCTCAGGTGTTCATTACCTAAAACCACGGTATGGTTGCCCTTGTTTCCGGCCGACAACTCGACCCGGTCTTGGTCACCGCAGATCGGCCGGTCGAATCGCCAAACCGCAAAGCCCTACAAGAAGGCCGAGAGCGACCGACCTCTTTGGACGCGGGAGAGAGAGAGAGAGAGAGATTGCGTGTGTATAAGAAGGAAGCGAAGTAGCTCCGAATCCGATCGGCTGCAATGGCTTCGCAGAGAGACCGCGAGAACTTCGTCTACATCGCGAAGCTTGCTGAACAGGCGGAGCGCTACGATGGTGAGACCTCTTGAAACACTTACGTCTTCTCACATGGGGGATTAGGGTTATAGTTTGACGTTTGATTTATATTTTGGTCGAGGCAGAGATGGTGGATGCAATGAGGAAGGTGGCGAAGCTGGATGTGGAGCTCACGGTGGAAGAGCGGAATCTGCTGTCAGTTGGATACAAGAATGTGATCGGGGCGCGGAGGGCCTCGTGGAGGATATTGTCTTCGATTGAGCAGAAGGAGGAGGCGAGGGGGAATGACCTGAACGTAAAGAGGATCAGGGAGTATCGGCAGAAGTTGGAGTCGGAGCTTTCCAATATCTGCAACGACGTTATGGCTGTTATTGATGAGCATCTTATCCCTTCCGCCACTGCTGGAGAGTCATCTGTTTTCTACTACAAAATGTAAAGATTTGAGTTAAAGATTTCCCTATTTCGATTTACTACCTTTTATTTTATTTCGAGATTGTGAATATCTAAACATTGTGGTTTTAGGAAAGGAGATTATTATCGTTATCTGGCAGAGTTTAAATCTGGGAATGATAGAAAGGAAGCTGCTGAACAATCTCTTAAGGCGTACCAGGTCAGGGCCTTGCCTTGTTTTCACTCTTTTACTTAACTGTAAGTATTACGAATCTGCTCTTTAATGCATCTATTTCTGTTGTCTTCGCTTTTTTTTCTTCACAGGTCAAAGCATGACACGTTTATTTTTGCTCTTCCAAGATATGTATTTGCATATTGACATCACATATTATTTCGTTTAGGTTCTAGTTTATCCTGTTCCTATTGAAGCATTTTGAGACGCTTAACAAAAACTAGTTAATTGGTGAAAGCTGCTGGCTCGGGCACTGGCCTTATCATACTGATCAATAAGAAGTTCGAGAGTTATCATTTATGTCTCGTCTAGAAGAACGCCACATCTCTCTGTCCCCTCAAACGTGCTCCATTAATTGGCAGCTTTGCGTTGGCGGTGCAAAAAATTAATGTGCATAAGCCTAAGGGTTACATGCTCCATTAAGAAAATATATTATAAGTTAAACCAATTGGGGATAATTAAGGAATTTCATTAGTTCAAAACATAAATCTTTATTTTCATTTAGGGTGCTAAGGTCACTAAAGTTAATCTTATTCTTACAATCTTTATTAAAAAGTTTATCAAAATATTTTTTCGTTGAATATCATTTTCTAAGAAAAGTACTTTTTGATCTTCATCCTTAATATATTTCACTTGAACTAAATCCTTACTACTATCCCTTTGTTTGGCTAACTTATACAATGTATCTTTCTCCCTACTTAGTATCTAATCTATTATATAAATCCTTAAAAGCTAAGATCTTTGCAGGATAAGGTTCATAAAGTCAATTACAACACAAATGCATGGCTCATATGCATCATACACAACCTAAGCTGTGTTAGTCAAACTACATATTCTAAATGAACTCAAACCTAACATAATAACATTGCTAGGTTTTCTAGTTTCCATTTACTCTTTTGTTTCACTAGTTTCTTTGCACAGAGTTACTAATATTTTATTGCATTCCCTCAACCAAAGGACTAGAACCACAGCTGGTTTGCATCTCTTTTGAAACCATGCTTTCTTTTTTCATGGATATGCTTCAAAAGCAAATGGGTGCTACTGAGAGGCACTACAAATCTACTTGTATAATAATCAGTTTGATATCTTTGCACAAGTTCTTAATCCGCTCTAGTTTGCATGATTGCTATCTACCGTGCATGTCTGCTACTCATTTCATCTTACAAAGAAACATAATGGTTTTTTCGATTTTCCCATGATTTGCTGCTTGGGTTCACTACTGCAGGGAAAATTCCTTATTCCGGTATGTTTGCGATTTGAGATGATGTTATACATTCTACTTTAGTTAAATACCCTGTTAAGCATCTGCTGGTCATACTGGGATGTGGATAATAATAATAATAATCATCCTTTTGTGTTTGTTTATTTTTGTTTGTTTTCTTGGGGTCTGTACTAGTCAAAGTGCATGCGTAATTGATGTTAGATAAAATATATATCTTTTATTGGAACAATTATATCATGGTTAGAGAAACTGTTACTTCTCTTTTAGATGAAAATATTCTGGTTAGTGAAGTGTTCCAATAGCTTTCCTAGGATTTATGTGACTATAACTTGTTAATTGGTTTTGGTTGCAAACTTCATTTCAAACCACCCGAAGCTTATTTTCAAGCTGAGGATTGTGAAGATAAGAAGTTTTTTTTTTTGGGTATAACCAAGCTTCTAAGTTTCCTTGAGATTGATTGCAACATGATATTTAGATTCAAACAACCATTGCTTGGGATGTGGGATTGATTTTTTTTTACTGTTAAATATGAAGATGTGAATGGAGACCTTAGATTTGTAATATTCAATTATGCATTGAAGTATTATTCGGATTGCTATAAACCAGCTTCTCCAAGGGATCTTTTGGGATTTCCCTTAAAATATTCTGGTGTTGACCTCCGGATCAAACCCAAAAGAGCAAAAAGAGAGAAGAAGCCAAAAATCCAGCATACATACCTTGAATCCATCGTATCCTCAAAATCTTGCCGAAATCGCGCCGAATCGGCACCGTTTGCGTCGCTTCCCCGCAATTCCTCAACGACGACCTCGATCGCAGCTCTGCGACGTCGTTAAATACCGAACCAAAGCGAGGCTTTCGGTTCGTCTCTTCCCACACGCAAAATCTCTGCTTCTCCCTCCGCAAGCCATGACTCATCTACACGACCTCAAGCTCCCGTCATCTCTTATGATCTCAACCACCCAAACTCCTCAGGCCAACCATCTCCCCATTCACACCCACGGACGGAAGCCGTCGCTGCTTCTAATCAGTTCGATCCAGAGAGAGAGAGGGAGAAAGAGAAAGAAAGAGAGGGAGAAGAGAAATCCCTACCTCTTGTCTCAGACGAACTCCATCTGCTTGCATCTCCTTTGGTCGAATCCCTCTTCCCCTAGATACGATCCGGCTCTTCTCCCTTACTTGTAGCCGCCTTCTGCTCGAATTCATACCCTAGCTCCTTCTCCTCTACCTGCCGCTGCTCCCGATCCGAACTCAATCCCGTAAGTTTGCTTGAGGTAATGAGGGAGATTAAGGATTCAACTCACTATGGGATTCAATAGCCTAAATCATATTCCAATCCTTCTCAATTAGCCTAATTATAATTAATTTAACTTAATTATATTTAATTACTTTTAATGGTAATTAATTATGGTTAATTCAAATTAATTGTAATTAGTTATTTACTTTAATTTATATTTGATTTTAAAATGAATATAGTTAATTATAGATTAAATGTAATTAATTATGATTAATTTTAAAAAATTAATTAAAAATTAAATCTAATTAGTTTATAAATAATTCTAAATTAAATATAATTAATTATATATCAAAATATAATTAGTTATAGTTAATTTATAATTAATTATAAATTTAATTTAATTAATTTATAACTATTTTTTTTAATTATATATAATTAATTATATTTTTTTTTGTTATATATAATTAATTATAATTACTTTATGATTAAATATAAATTAAAACTAATTTATAATTAATTATGAAGTAAATATAGTTAATTATATGGATAAAATATAATTAATTATAGATAATTTATAATTAATTATTAATTATGCTCACCTCGATCCTCGTGCCGACATCTACAACCCCGTGCAGGTATAACCATTCTAAACCCTAAAACTTCGAGAACTCGATTTCAACGCATGTGTCGAGACAAAACGACCACCTATACATGCTTTTCTTAGCGTGGTGTGAGGAAGTGCATCTAGAAGCTTGCGAAGAAGTGGGTAATCACCGAAAATCCCTTCTTCGAAGTTCGTAGCGCATCGAAAAACTGCCTATACACGCTTTTCTTAGCGTGGTGGGATGAGAACCCGGTGCGATACGTACAACGAAGCAGGGATACCCATAAATACCCGCTTGTGGGGAAATAACTGCTTTTCTTGCAAAATGTACCAAATACCCATACACGCTTTTCTTAGCGTGGTGGGGGATCAAAAATATACAGCCGCGGTGTCCTCGAAAGAGGGCACCTATCATACACGCTTTTCTTATCGTGGTGGGAAAGACTCAGTTTTCCATAGTTTTTTCCTAAATGGGGGAGACGTCGGGAGGCTGCCGAAATTTTGGGTGAAAATAAGATCGTACTTGGGCATTATTTGGACTTGCATTTGGACACTAATTGATTTATAAGATGCTTGAACTTAAATAAATTTGAATATGAATGAATTCGAATGCAAGCAAGGATTTGAATAAAAGAGGGAGACCTTTTTTTATATATATTTTTTTATTTTTTTATTTTTATTTTTTTTATTATTATTTTTTTAACAAAAGAGGGAGACCTATTTGAACATTAATAGGGGACTTTTTGAACCTGATTTGGACTCAAATTAATGGACTTGAGCATGAACTACAAGAGCTTATACTTGAACATGAGCTTGGACTCAAGCTGAACTGAACTCGAACTGAAGTGAACTTGAATGTGGACCGAAACTGACAAGAACAAGGGATGAAATTGAACTCAACTTGAACTAAAGGAAACCTAAATGAACTTAAATTCAAATGAATTTAAAGAAAAATTTATAAGTCTTTAACTTGTAAATGAATTACAACGAAGACTTGGGTTTAGAATATGATCTTGAACTTAAAAGACAACAAAGGAGTTGACTTGAACAATTTGAGCAAGAACTTGAGTTTGAACATACACTGGACTTGAATTGAGTTTGAACTTATACAAGAGGATTTGATATGCAATGAACAAGCATAATGACTTATCAACAATCATAACAATGAATACAATATATCTACAAGCAAAGTGAAGGAATTGCAAAGAAGATAATTTGCCTACTATCAACAACAGCTAAATGTGCAGATGTTTTGCATATACATGCAACAATTCTTAAGAATGCTAAAAAGATATGTAAACAAGAAACCCAATGTCATTTGTAAGCAAATCATACAAAAATGACAATGATTGGAAAGTATATGCAGTTTCATTGTGGCACATGGTGACGAGCAAACTTATCATGCAAGCCATGAGTTACTTCCAAGGGTAGTAAGATACTAACAAACTCTACTTGCTTATAAGTAGTGATGGATTGTGGACGACGTAACATCCTCCCCACAAGCGGTATTAGTTGTCTTGCAAATGTATACAACTGTCCTTTTATAAGCAACTATAGGAGACTTATGAGTGTCCATGAAAGACAATGAAATGCATATATGTGAATATGACAACGTGCTAGCCAAAGCATATAAGAAAATCAACAATATGCAGAATGATTCAATGTATAATGAATGCAACAATGTTTTACAATCAACGATACAAGTCCACCATCCTGACTATAAGCAAATACAGAAAAAGTTCTCAGTTCTCACTCATGTAGTAGTCCACTCATAGGCGATAAAGATTAATGTGTATTGGATGCTAAATAGTCCATACAGTTGATAACCACTCATTATTAGTCAAATATATTCGCCTTCTATGAGCAAATATGAAAGATCTGCAACACATACGATCTCTCTACGAAAATAAATGTATGTGTCAGCCACTGATGGTTAGATGCAGAAAAACTTCAGTAAATGCAGTATCCTGTAGTCAACCTCAGTCTACAAATGAAAAGAATACATCTACCTGCAGCAATAGTGGATGTGTTGTGGGGACCAAAACCACAGTGAAATGCATAAAGATTGTGGCGAATGCAAGCTCCTATGAACTATTGTATGAGATATATTCTGCACCCAATATGTTGTTTGCTAGAAATACAAAATACAAGATGACTACGTCAAAATTCAAATCTCTTTGAGCTATCGTAGAAGACCTTTCAAGCATTCCAAAAATATCCCACACAAGTGCACCATAGTTTGTATACACATAGGTACACAAATGGATAAATATAATCTGAAACCCGCATGGGCCCCGACGAGCGTGTTATTGGTACACACGTGACGTCTAAGGATGTTGCGCGGGTTATTAAACTTGAACCCGATCCTTTTAAGTAGATAAAAGGAGTTGACAAGGTTCAATTATAAAATGCCCCCAAATACCCGCATGGGCCATGACGAGCGTGTTATTGGGTACACAAGTGACATCTAGGGATGCTGCGCGGGTCAATAAGTGAATTCTAGTTCGAACCCGATCCTCCTATACGGATCAATAGGAGTCGACAGGGTTCGAACCTTCAAACAAATACATAGTTGTGGCAACCAGTTATTTGTTCTAATACATTCATATTAGGCCTTTAAGGCCTATAATCAAGAGAATTCACTAATAAAGGCATAAAACCCATGAAACCTCAGTCGACCAGTAGACAGAGTTGACAAGGTTCAATCTAGAAAGTGGAAATGCCCCCAAACACCCCCAATGATGGCCGTGTTGAATGTAAATATCAATCGGAGGGGTTCACAAATACTTTCAAATGCCTCCCAAAAGTCCATTCCAAACATCCAAAAACCCAAAAATCCCAAAATCATCAAAACCCAAATATTTAAAATCAAAATTCATCCATTAAACACTTAAAGCAAATATCCATCCACCAACCACAAAAGTTTGCCGAGGTGGACAAATTCAAATATAACTTCAACTCACAAAGAGCTAAATGTCTAGTCGAAAATATTACTAGGATTCATTCTCAAACAATCTCCTGCCAATAAGAACGTGGTACGTGTCCTCTAACCGGCGGGTTCGCCGCCAAATGGCACCACTGGATAAACGGTTATGACCCGGGGCCCTCTGAACCGAGTGGTTTTGCCGCCAAATGGCACCACGAAATACTGGTTATGATCAGAGCTAAAACGCTCCTTAGTGGCATCAAATCCTTGAGATATGAATCAATAGGATATGATCGATAGGGCACAAAGCCCAATGTTAGCTAAGATGGATTCAAATTTGTCCCCTTAGACAAATATTCACCCCAAGTATACAAGGTACCCTTGGACGAAGCAACCCATGGCTGCCGACAAGGATCCTTCTGTCAGATTGGGTCGATTACCTCCTCTGACTAAGTAGACCAGGGACCATGATGGCTCGGGACAACGGAACCATGAGATGTTGATCGGGTCCATCATCCATTCCCCCACCATTCGCTTTAAGTGCAAGATGGTGAAATTTCTAATTTTAAATATCAAACTTTCCAAATTCTCAAATTTCAAATACTCATGCTGCTACTATATGCCAGATACACGTATCTCTACGTTTCTGATTGACGACTAGCCTTAATTGAAAGTTCTCTCTCGTGATCGCGAGAGGTAATTAACTATAGGGGTTTGCGCCTATAGGAAACCAGAACTCAGATCATAAAGTCCTCACAAAATGAGGGCGAAATCTCTGGGTAGTGTCTTATCTACAAATCCATCTGCCTTCCAAAATTTACCCCGGAACTTATTCTGTTAAAACTCCCTTGCCAAAGAAAAAGCAAAACATCGCCCGGCGGGGAGGTCGGGGCCGAATTTTCAGAGCCCACATATGGAAAGGAAATTCTGATTTAAAACCTTTGATGCTTGGCTTTGACTTTTTTTTTAAGCTTACAAGGCTTGGTACATATGGGACTATTCTTCATTTAGAAGTTTAGAACATTCTTGGGCATTCAGGAAGGAAAATTACTTGATATGAAATATCTCTTACACGGAATAAAATCCAATTGATTCGTAGTTTCGAATTCTTTTAAATTAGGAATGTGAATATATGGATGTGGCATCAATTTGGATGAACCTGCTCTATCTCCAGTAAAAAATGCTCTCCAGTAGAAAATGCTTGTGCCTGATGTTTCTTGTTGAGTTGATCATGAATTTGCGATTCATTCTCTTTTGTCTCAATATGAAATGTGAAGAGATTATCAATGCCAAAAATATTTCATTTTACCTTATGTGTTTCTTCATCTAGCTACAAGATTACCTCATTCCCAAGATATAGATAATCGTGCACATTTATATTTTTAGCTTGATTGCATGATTTAATTATGGGCTTATATTCCTGACTAATGTTGCTAAGTTATCCATGATCTCTGTATCTAAGAGGAAATTCCCATTTTGTGTCTATTAATTTGTGGATTGGTTATGCTCTTTTCCTATTTTAACATGCTCTTTGAGACTCAAACTAGTGTTTGTTCCTTTATCATTCAGTTGGGTTTTTTTTTTTTTGCGATAAATTGTGAGTTTTATTTGTGTTGCCGTTTGGCATAATAATTTGATTAAATTCTTTCATCAAACTATTTGCAGGTGGCTTCAAGCACAGCTGAGGCAGATCTATCTCCTACACATCCTATTCGCCTAGGCTTGGCACTGAATTTTTCAGTCTTTTACTATGAGATTATGAACTCACCTGAAAGGTGTTTGATCCTTATGATATCAGAACGTTTTGAGAAATTTGCTGATATTTATTAAAATAATGATGCCATCATATTAATTTTGTTACGTAATGGTTTCTAGGGCTTGCCACCTTGCCAAACAAGCTTTTGATGAAGCCATTTCGGAGCTGGATACCTTGAGTGAAGAGTCATACAAGGACAGTACGTTGATTATGCAACTTCTCAGGGATAACCTTACCTTGTGGACCACTGATATCCCCGGGGATGAAGGTTAGTTCTGCTAGAATCTATTCATTTTAAATTAGCTGCAGTGCTTTGAAGTCGTGATGCTTGCATAGAGTTCAGTGTTTAATTCCTAGTATTGAAACTTTTGTTCACCTAGCTATT